>OMKR01049562.1:0-15190 GCA_900302355.1 Cyttopsis rosea | reverse complement strand
AAAGAAGAAGCAGGAAGGAAGGGGGGGGCACAAGGAGACAGAACCCCGGGGTTCGAGCATCTGCCGAACATTCTGGAAACTCACTTAGAGTCTTTGGAAGGCTCCGATACTTCAAGGAACAGTCAATACAGAAGACCGATCCCGGGTACATGGCTTTTACCGGTCATTAGAAGGAACACACACATAGCTTTTCTGTGTTTTATGTAGGAGGAGGAGGAGGAGGAGGTAGAGGAGGGTGCCTCACCCACCCACCCCTCACAATCCCAAAAGGTAGATTTATTTTGGCACTCCACGTCATCTTTGTCTTGTGCCTCCGTGAACATCTGTCACCTCCACGGGGTCTGCAGTAGCTATCAAACACACATACACACACAAACACAAAAACACACCTCCTTCATTCATTATAGATGACTAGATTTGTCCCAGACTGCGCTTGTTTCGGGAACAATGAGTTCATCACTGTCTCCTACCTGAACACACTCACACAAACACACACACACAGTGTTTCCAGCTTTACACTCGGATCCTGAATGCTGATCGGCCGTCCTCCGCCATAAGTATTCCTCCCATGTAAGGGTGAGGACACCTGTTTCCCCCCTCACATTCCTAGGGGGGGGCACCTTTCTTCGCCGGTGCCTGACAAGGGACTCTCTAGGCCCCCCGGTTTATTTATCTGCGTGTCAAATGCAAAGAGGGTTTCAGGCACTCCAGATCCGCATCTGCATATTTACCACGGAAGTTGAATTTACATCCCGTCATGCCGCCGAATGGAGACGCAGAGCGCAAATAGGTTCCGCCCACACCGGAGGCGGGAAGCCTTTCATCAGCAAACGCCGTTGACTTTGTACTTTGTATTGCACGGCGGTGGCGGTCTGCTAGCAAACAACAGAAGAAATGGCTACAAGCTGCTGTGAGGAGGGGTGTACCACACCACGGCAGGGTGAAGAACCCTGAACTACATTTTTTTTGTATGTTTCGAAACCAAAAGATGGAGCCTGGATAAGTGATAAGGAGAGATGTTTTGAAGCCTCGGGTTTGGCTCCACGCTCGCCGCCATCTTGGCAGGATGAAGCGAGAGCCTTTATAGATTTGGAAGGTAGTCCTGTTAATCAACACAATCACGTCGCCCACATATACACATCTTTACGCCTGAAAATCATCCTTAACCTCTTAAGCCCCACGGACCCACCAGAAGGTCCACAAGCTCTCGCGAACTCAGTTTTTAAGGTTTAACCTTCTCCTTAAACTTGGTGCAGCAACTAATCACACATAATTGAGCATGGGAATGGCCATCATTAGGCATGAGTATCAGGTTCAAAGCCCCTTTACAGTCCAAATAATAATAGTTTTATTAGGCGCAATTACAAAAATGTTGTCTAATTGACTTTTAATTTAATTGATAACTGCTGACACCCCCCACGCCCGCAACACCATTTTGGAGTATTTAGGTAGCTACAGGCATTTTGGTAGCATTGGTTTCATTGATTGCTTTCCCCTCTGGTGGGAGTGGTTAGAGAATATAATGTGTTTTATGTATCTAAATATTTCATTTTTACCAAGACATATATCTGTACATTTTCACTTCAGATCACTTCAGAGATTTCCTCTTTGTGTTGTGTCTTCTTGTTTTTGAACATCTATAAAATCTTTTTCTGCAGTTTATTTTTCCAACTCATTTTCCTCCCTGGAACAATATATACAGTATACTGTATATCTTTATTGTTTTTTTACTCTCCAAATTCAAGTCTTGGGGGCTGGTGAATCAACCCGAACCGCTATTTAAATTTAAAAAGCGAATTCCCGGGGCCATGTGTACATAAAAAAATCCTCATAGAGTGTATGTGCATTGCAATCATTGTGTTAGGCCACCGGCAGAAATGACGTGCATGCTCTGAAATTGCTTTTATTGCAAACAGACATGCACAATGGCTTTCATTACCCTCTTTCCCCCTTACCTTGGCCGTCCAAATCCCCTCTATAATACTGTCATCCTTGTCCTGGGAGAGGGGGTGGTAGGGCTGGTGTGGCGTAGGGTGGGGATCGTGAATTCTCCCAGTGTTAATTAAGCCCATTGTCTAGGAGAGAATTAAGGTCGTGATCTCCCAGACCTCGCCGCTCCCTCGCTCCCTGCAGAAGCAATGAGAGAAGAGAAGAGACTTAATCAACAAATAAGAGGGATGAGATGACTTAATGAACTGCCTAACGAGGCCTGCAGCCATTTAATAAGGTCTTATTACGGCTTAATTAGGGCAATAACCCAGCTCGGCTTCGTAGAGGGAAGAGTGAGGCAGTAGAGCCCGGAAGTCGTGTTTACTGTGCCGTGATTGTGTTTTTTATGGAGTCGGGGACAAACAAGGAAGCCTTGTCACCTCGCTGGAAGGAAGGCATTACCATTTTACAGTGTGTCGACATGTGTGTGTGGGTGTGTATGTGTGTGTGTTGTCTAGACAGCCATGTGAAGGCCAGATCCCTGTCACATTGAGTGACAAAGCCGTTCCTCATAGAGCCGAACTGAAAGATGTAGTGGTGGGAGTTTCGAATCCTTTCAGGGACACAAATCTTTTGATTCAGTTCACAAAAAGATTTGTTCACTGATTCGTTCACTGGCTTCGTAGGCGGCACGGTGACTCAGTGGTTAACACTGTTGCCTCACAGCAAGGGGCACTGTTGGCACCGTGCTCCGGTGGGTTATCGCCCGATCAGGGGCCTTTCTGTGTGGAGTTTGCATGTTCTCCCCGTGTTCGCATGGGTCTCCTCCAACATAAGGACCCAGACTAAAAACGTGCAGAACACTTCCTGTCCTGTCCCTGACCACGACATGGACCCACCACCTGGAATTGGTCCCCGGGCGCTGACGAAGTGAGGGCTGCCCACTGCCACTCCTGCATGTGTGTGTGTGTGTGTGTGTGTGTGTGTGTGTGTCACCCTCCGCATGTGTGTGGTTAATGTGTGATCAATAAATCATTCTTCTTCTTCTTCGATTCGCGAACCATTTCCGGTGAGTCTCACATTCGCGAACGAATTGGTGAACGAACCTAAAGAACTGGTGGAAATAGTTCAGAACTGTTTCCGCCAGTTCTTTTAGTTGATTCGGTTCCTTCTGTGCAGGAAGTCTGCTGGCATATAATGATGTTAAAACAAGTTTGACACTCCATTTGGTCTGGGTATAGGCCACATATTATTTGAGAAATACAATTGGCCATTGTTGAATTTAATTAGTTTGTGCCTGACTACGATGTACTACAGCACATGAGACTTTTAACCCACGTAGATTAACATAAATCCCATGGCATAGAACTCCATTTGGCCCAGTTCAAAGTGAATTAAAATATATATCCTCTATCATCGGTGACGATTTATTATTTATTAAGCAATCAAAGGGAACATGACATTTCCGAAATACGCAAGTCTATGCACCGATCCGATACCACTTGTTGGGGCTCTCAAATTCACAGGAGAAGCAAAATAAGGACCTATATATCAAAATTCGACTTATTTGAAAAACTTAAGTAATGTAAACTTTAATTCGCCCTCACCTTATGTTGTCTAGACGCGGTAGTAGATGGGAAAATGTTGTAATAATCCATCCAATGAGTAATTTCCAGAAGCGCCACGTTCCTCCATGTTTGTTTACAGATCCCCACAATGATCAATGAACGAATGGAATCGAAGGAACCGAATGAACTAAACAAATTGGCGGAAAAAGTTCTGAACTATTTCCGCCAGTTGTTTAGGTTCGTTCACCGATTCGTTCGCGAACGACTTCTAGCAGCAGCTTTTGACGGAAGGCGGAGACTCAAACGAACGAATCGTTTTCGGGGACGATTCAGTTCATTTTGTTCACTTAAAAGATTTGTTCAAATAGAACGAATCATTTGCGAACGACCCAACACTAGAAAGATGTGAAAGAACAACTTTGACTGGTTTGTTGACAACGTAGGTCTAACCACTTTAAGACTCCAATGTGAGCTCCCAGACAACTACCCAATCCAATCCCATAATAACCGTCTGTCTCGTCATCGACCCAGATGATATTTAGTCTCATATCACAATATGGATTATAACACTATATTGCCCAGCCCCAAGGTCTAGCCAATCATTTTAAATCATTTTTATTGTTCTTAAGTGATATGGTTTGGTCATTGGTGGTTTAAGGTGCTTTCCAATGCCAGTCTCAGACAACTACCCATCCCATAATAACTGTCTCGTCATTGATGGATTCAAATTTCAACCTCAAATTGCATTCACGAACATCTCAATTACATCGACTGGATGTTGCACCAAAAGTTCTGTCTTTGCAAAGACAGTAAAGTAGTATGGCTATTCTTCATCTACACAGTGTTCTTCTACTCAGACATTGCCTTGATTCAGCTGCTGCTGCACAGTCTTGCTACAGCAATGTTGCTTGTGTAGACAGCTACACACATACGTGAGATTCCTGGAATGTACTGCATCCAAAGCCCTTCAGCTCATTGATTACTCATACCCTCAGCGATGACATCATCATCGAGTGGCTCTAGTCATCTTGTAGACTCCCCGCACACTTTATCCCACAGGATACGGCCAATGCAGATGGCAAGCTTGTAAATGATGCCTCTGAGGAAGGCTAGCTCTCCCATACCATTCCTTTGATTTCACTGATTCATATGGTTAGTGCCTGTGGGCTTTTCTTCACACAGGCCTAGTGTGGTGTAGTTAGTCATTCTCCTCAAGATTCAAACAGTAAATGCCTTAATCCCCACAAAGGCCTGAGTCAAATGCTGTGTGACAGCTCAGACCGCTGTAGAGGGACTGTAGATGTCACACCACAGTGTACTAAGCGCCTTAAGACAAGCCATTCATCTATGCATGACTCAATTGATTTCAATGACTCGGAATGGCGCTCAATGTTAGATGAGAAAGGGTTGAGTCATTCCCGGGGTAAGTCAACAACAGAATGGCTACAGTATAGACGATGAACTGTATAATAGAGGGGTGAAATACAGGATGCACACTTCTTGTCCCCCTCCCCAGAATAGCCCATGGCCCAACAATATGTTTATCCACTGGGTTTTGATGAAAAGGAGTTAGATAATACTACTTTTGAGATCTTTACCTTGAACCAAATTGTGACTATGGCAGCTGTATATACAGATACACACACATGCAAACACACACACGCACACACACACACACAAAACCCAGTGCATGTGGATATGCTGTTTTTGGAGTAGTGTTGTAGTACTCGAGATCGATCTGGGTCTCGAGACCACTTTTTGAAGGTCTCGGTCTCGTCTCGGAATCGACCACATTTTTACTCGGCCTTGTCTCAGCCTCGGACATAGAGGACTCTGGATTTTATTTCAAGACTGGTCAAGACCACAACTGCGGGGATATCGCTACCTCTTTTCCACCAGAATTAAAGCATATATGTGGGTTTTTAAACGTGGGTAAACCCGCTAAAAATAGCCGACACCATTCCCATTGCCAGGAGGCGAATCTGCCTTGTTTTTTTTTTCTGGTGTGTCACGTTCGTACGTCACAAATGCTCTGGAAAAGGGGCGTAGCTTGTCTGTGCGGGTGTCATTTTTCCGGTGTGATTGTGATTTTTTTTCCAAATCCTTTTATTATTTTTATTATTATTATTATTATTATCATTATTATTATTATTATATTCTTTAATATGCACTTGGAGGGGTCTCCAGTTACGCGCACAGAGCGCAGCCCATGGTGTCTCCTCTGGTCTTGTCTCCTCTGGAACGGGATCTGGATCATGGCGGATATTGTGTGATTCACATTTTTGAGTTTGAGTTATTTTTGGCATAAGTCTATTTTATAATTTCATTTAAAACCAATACATAGGCTAGATAGTTTCCCCTTAAAATAACCTTGTTTCATTGAATAAGAGTGCATTTATGTTTCTTGTAAAACAAGACATTAACCATCATTGTGGCAAGTCTTGTGTCAATAAATAAATAACAAAAAATGTCTAATGATTCTTAATTACAAAACTTCTGATCAGTCACAAATGGGCGTGGTTTTAAATAGTAATAGCTATTTACAAACTGTGGGCTAAAACGCACAAGAAGCCTAATTCTCCTTTACAATAATTCACTACATGTTTACAATCGGGTAAAATATGCAATAATTAAGATCAGTATGTATGATTGAATAGTGGCATTAGAATGTGCCAGAGGCCACCAAATTTGGGCTTTTACGTTTACGATTTTGTTCTCCATATAAAACACACTTTTACACACATATAATACATTACATAAAAAAACATATAAGAGTGGAAAACGTATAAAAACGTATAATATTGTTTTGTGCTGTCTGTGGGTGTTTTTATGGGAATGTGGATCTTTCAGATCAGAGTGCCAATTGTTTGCATGTTCCACATTTTATCGTAAGTGTGTCATGCAGTGTGGCCCTGGTCTTGACTCAGTCTTGACCGGTCAAAGTCTTGTCTCGGTCTCGGTTTAGGTGGTCTTGACTATAACACTGCTTCGGAGAGTCTTAAGTCACCCCTTTGAGATGTTGGACAATAGAATTGGATGGGATGGGGATACAATTTGAACCAAAAGTAGAAAACAGTGGGTTCGCTTGGTGTGAACCCTTGCATTCACAGTTCATGGAACATATTTCAACAAAAAAACCCTGCTCTGTTAAATCACAACACTCACCTCCCTTATTTCTCAAAATGCCAAACAGCTGACACGTTCCTGAGAAACGGGCCAACACTTTTCCATTGTTCTCAAATAGTTCCCAGCTCCGGAGCCAGTGTCAGTTTTATGCTAGAGAATTATGGACCCTAATTATAATTCTACCACACGCCGATGATGTCACTCTCTCTAGAGGCCTTTTCCTGTGCAATGCCAACACCAGAAACAGCTGACAGTTCTCGCTAAAACGCCAATGTGTCACATCCTTAGAAAAAAATAAATTACTCAGTCTGCTTGAATGTCAATTTTATGTGAGATATTTAGGGGGGGAAAGCATTCAAAGCCATTATCTTTCTTAAATGGTTCAAGTGATTAAGTTATCTACCACTCGGTCGGTTGTTTAACTAGAGCTTTGGGGAAGACAATGCTAATAATACAGCCAATAGGAGTGATGATAAAATGATGATGAGGGTAGAAGTTGTTGTGAAGATTATAATGAAGATTGAAATGAATATCTTCTTCTTGGCCATTTGCATTTTTAGTACAATGGTAACAGGAAGTTGATGTCAGAGTGCCTGTTTTGAGGCACTCTACATCACGGATCGATGTGAAGCTTCAATGTGAAGCTGAAATGCTTTGTTCCTTGTGTGTCTGTTACCAATACATAGAACATGATTTAACTGTGCCTCATGTCATAATTTAGACCTAATTGCCGGCCTCCATATCGTTGTTTGTATCTTGGAAGAAGGTTTCGAGCGCTACGTCATTGAGGTTACCCGGTAGTCATCCATCTCCAAAACAGATGTTTTCATTGATTGAGGTTGATACAACTTTGAGGAGACTTAACAGCCTAACAGCTACAGTTCCAGAAATACTCGGCTGTCTGTCTGTACTATTAAAGAGTTGACCAGTCAAATGTAATGTGAATGACCACAGGCAGCAGCGCTTCACATCAAAATAAGTGATGAACATAACAGCAAAGGCCAGATTCCTGACAGCTGCTTAACATTTCCTGATTCGGGGGGTTCTACTTCCAATCAACAGCATCTTAACGTTTCCATCTTTTCCATTCAGGATATAAAGCAGACCACATTGGAGGCAAAAATTGTGGACTTTTGCAGAAGTTTGGAAGGTTGAACTGCTTCTTCAAAACCTGAAACATTGCAGCTATCAATATTTTCTAAGTAACAGCAAGCCAATCTTCACCTATATTGATGATCAGTGGCAACCTTCACGGTAATTTCCACATTATTCCCATGGGCTTATGTGATGGAGTTCTCAAAACATGTCAGGAATAAACTTATTCTTACTCCCCAAAATACTTAAAAACAATGGGCGACATTGATATTAGTATCTGCAGATACTGTATGATCTTGTACATCATGCATCATGCATCATAATGACTGTGATCGGGCAGGGTGGCTTATTGTATCTCGAAAATGACTAATGTTTTTATGGCTTGTCAGTTTGTCCAGGCCGTCCAAAATGTGTTTCAACACTGAGCAATCGATTGAATTACAAACACTGTGTTGCATAATTGCCAATGGCCGTCCATTGGCTTCTCAAAGCTTCTGTCAATGTCAAGCCATTAACGATTCTAAAAACAATAAGATGCCACTTATTATGGTTGTGCATATCTACTCGTGAATGGCTATAAAGGGCTAACTATACCTCAATACCTATTGGTATATGAACGTTTATCTTTAAATTGTGATTATCTTAAGCCCTGTTGTGGTAGGCCTCAAACATAAAGACAATTTATCATGTGATCACTTCCATCCTTGTTCCTATTGGTTACACAACAGGACCCAATGGTGACCCCAGTCCATCCATCCATCCATTTTCATGCCGCTTATCCGGGTCCGGGTCAAGGAGGCAACAGGCTTAACAGCTTGGCCCAGATGTCCTTTTCCCGAGCAATTTCCTCCAGCGATTCCTGGGGAATTCCGAGGCATTCCCATGCCAGCTGGGAGATATAATCCTTCCAGCAGCTCCTGGGTCAGCCCCGGGGTCTCCTCCCAGTTGGCTATGCCTGGTACACCTCCAAAGGGAGGAGCCCAGGGGCCGAACCACCTCAACTGGCTCCTCTTGGAGGAACAGCGGTTCTTCTCTGAGGTCCTCCTGGATCGCTGAGCTCCTCACTCGATCTCTAAGGCTGAGCCCAGCCACCCTGCGCAGGAACCTCATTTCGGCTGCTTGTATCCGGGACCTATTCTTTCAGTCATGACCCAAAGCTCATGACCATGGGTGAGGGTTGGAACGAAGATTGACTGGTAAATTGAGAGCTTTGCCTTTCAGCTCAGCTCTCTCTTCACCACGACGGTCCGGTACAGTGCTTGCATTACTGCAGAATGCGCCTCTGTCAATCTCACGCTTCCTCTTACCCTCATTCGTGAATAAGAGATACTCCTCCACTTGGGTCAACTGCTCTCTCCCCACCCAACTGCTCTCTCCCCACTGATATGCCCTCCTTGGAGGGCTATCAGTCGGGTTTAGGAGCTCCTCAAAGTGTTCCTTCCACCTCCCGACAATATCCTCAGTTGAGGTCGGTACTTCCCCACCCTTGCTGATAACAGCTGTCCTGCTTTCCCCTCCTAAGCTGTCAGATGGTTTTCCAATACCTGTTTGAGGCCAACCAAAAGTCCTTCTCCATGGTCTCTCCGAACTCCTCCCACACCCAAGCTTTCACTTCCACAACCACATGCAGCTGCAGTCCTTCCGGCCTGTCAAATCATGCTAACCAAGCCCAGAAGGACTCCATTTTAAGCTTGACCACCTCCCTCACCACTGGTGTCCACCAGCGGGTCCTTAAGTTGCCGACTAAAGCTCTTAGCATTTGCTTCCACGATGGTGGCTTTGAATAGGGTCAATTTGGACTCCATGTCCTCAGCCTCCTTTGAGATGTGGCAGAAGCTCCTCCAGAGGTGGGAGTTGAAATCACTTCAGACAGAGTCCTCTACCAGTCGTTCCCAGCAAAACCCTCACTACCTGTTTGGGCTTCCTAGCTCTGTCCAGTACTCTTCCCCGCAATCTGATCCAACTCACCACCAGGTAGACAGCTATGCTCCTCTCTTCCCCCGAGTGTCCAGAACATACGGCATCAGCTCTGATGATACTACAAAATCTATCACCGACCTTCAGCCGAAGGTGCTGTACACTTATGAGCTCCGGTGTTCAAACATGGTGTTTGTTATGGACAGTTCATGGCTAGCACAGAAGTCCAATAACAAACTACCGCTCGGGTTCAGATCGAGCAGACCATGTCTCCCCATCACACCCCTCCAGGTCTCTCCATCATTGCCCACATGGGCGTTGAAGTCCCCAGTAGAACGGAGTCAGCAGGTGGAGCGTGTTGCAGCACTCCCCCCACGGACTCCAAGAAGGTGGTGTACTCAGAACTACTGTTGGGTGCGTATGCGTACACAACAGTCTGAATCGAAGCCAATCTGCATAGCCCCCAGATTCATTGGGGCACACAAACCCCTCCACCACATTAAGGTTAACAACCCTCAGAGGGGTGACCCTAGTCATGGTGCAAAATTTGGTCCCTGTCTCACGACCCTCAGAGAGAGTCACTCTTAAAGATAAAATCATACAGACTGGAAGGGACTTTAGCCTCAGCTGTTAAAACTGGTAGCCACCGCCTACCCACTAATGCTTAGTAAAAAACCTCTGCTTTTACAGATACCAAACAGACCAAATGTCCTAAATTTGATCGCTCTGCTAAAGTGTTGAACTCACTCACGCTCTGTGGCAACAACTAACCGTTGTCAGTTGTTGCCAATATTTTTTCTCATTTCCTTAAGTTTACCGGTTACACCCTTTGTGTGTTAATTGTGTATCTTTCCTTTTTCTTTACACTGGGAATTATATTGCAGCGCCTTCAGGGGTTTTCCCACAGTGCAGCTCAGCTGATATCACATGTGGAGGAGGTTTTAAAACTGCTAAAACATCTGGGTAAAGAGTTGTAAACTCTGAACTCATATCAACCTCATCATCCGAGAGAGAGAAAGAGAGAGAGAGAGAGAGAGAGAGAGAGAGAGAGAGAGAAAGGTTGGAAGTGATAAAGACCCTGAAACACAGACATACATACACACATTGCAGGTTTCAAGTTCATCTAGGCTGTGGTTCTCTTGGCTGAATAAAACATGGCGGGCCATGTTGCTCCAGGCTGCTTGCGGCTTGTTTCCCACTCCATAAAACCCTGGTCATAGTTAGCAAATAGCATTCCAGTGATTCACCTCACCTTAGTGATTCAAGGACACTTAAAGGCCCATTGTATAAGCTTCAGTCTTTTCTGGGGTTTGCTGACCCCTATACTAAGCACCATTGTTGCTACACCCACAGGATCAACAAGAAGGATGGAAGCTGACAGGAAAGAAGGGTAGAAGATGTTTCTTCTGAAGATGTATTTTTCTAATTTCCACTTTGGGTCAGGTTGTCCTGGTCACACCCAGTTTTGCTTAAAAAGTGAAAGCAGTAGAACCATGACACAACAGAAATTCCAAGTAACATTCACTTGTATCGCCACAAGATTAATTAAACTTTGACCCAATAAAATGCACCAGGCTCAACTGAGCTTTATACTAAATTTACTCGACCCTCAAGAAACAGAATATAGACAATCTGAGGTGACCCTACCATTATATTTTGTTTCCACATGGAGGTTTAGGAGAGTTTTACTCAAACTGGTATCTGTGGCACATGTCCGGGGTGTCAGTGGATATATTTCCTGAAAGGGTATTGGCCCAGATTGGAAGTGGATCTGCAAATCTGCAAATCAGTAACATTGAACAATTAGCAACAAATAGCGACCACTAAAGGAAGCCATAGAAACTACAACAACATTACCAAATATGATGCTCCTTCTCCCTGAGGCTTCTTAGGAGAGGGGTCTTGCAATGGTGGTCGTTTGGTGGCTGAAACTAAGGATGTACACACCGTAGTTCGACAGGTCTGGGGGCGAGGGGGCTGCAAACAGCCTGTTTGGAACGCTTGAAATTTCAGCAGCCATCGAGGTAACAGTGGACAGACTGACATTGATTGAACACTTGTGAATGCCCACCGCTAAACCATGGTCTATTTGTGCAACATGCAAATCAAATATTACAGATTGTACATTTATACATGCTTCAAATTTGCCATGCTGCAAAAACAGACAGGCAAAAGTGCTATTTGGTTAATTTGGCACACAGTAGAGTGCACTTCATGTGTATTGGGGAAAAAAATGCCCTTCAAATGGAATTACTTTCTATCAACAATTTGGAGAACCACTGGTTAGGGGCACTTAATTTTGCCGCCAGAACATCCACAAGCAAGAATAAGAGGTAAATAGGAATGCAACAACAGTCAGCCACAGAGGATGTAGGAAGTGAGGTTTTTTTTAGCCACTGTAGGATGAACTCATCGCCTCTGCACTACTAAGATGATGCAGCACATTCATGGCAAACTCAACCTGCGACCAATTCAAACAGTTTTGGGATGCTAGAGAATTTACTGTAAAAATGTAAAAATAAAAAAAAGATACCCTGTCAATTGCAAACTCATTGATTTGTAATTCTAATACCAGCAACAAAACAAAACATTTATCGCCATGTATGATGATTATAATGATGATGGTTAAACAGCAAGACTGCATTCGCTCAAGGTGAAAACAAATTGAAATGGATCGAAACGCTCAGACGGACGGATGCGAGATGAGCTCAGCTGATACGGACCCCTGGGGAGGAAGATTGTTTTTGAGGGAAATGACATCATCAGGCTGGGAGCAGACGATGACCTCATGTGGACAAGATAATGGCAGAGAGAGAGATAGAGGCAAAGAGAGAGAGAGGGAGCAATACATAGTTTAGATAATCAACAACAGTAATAGAAGTGTCAATGTCAAGCATTTTCAAATGGAAGTAAAAAACATTGTTTGTTTACTGTTTGGACGTTTGGACTTTGAGAGTAGTTTTGAGTACAAACTGCACATCAAACTTTTCTCCATTTCCTCAGGACGACTTCAACTCCTGCAGGATTCAGTCTAAACGAACCCTTTCCTGTTGTTCAAACTATTAGGAGATAAGCAATTCTATTTCTGTTCGTCCATTGTGCTGTGTTGTGTTGAATTCTATTCTAGTGATTTTTTTCTTTCTCTGCCCTTGTTGATCCAAGCCCATTCATTCACACAGGGGACTATTACATTTTTTTTCCAAAATAACATTCTGTTGCTCTCGCACTTTCTATAAACTGCTTCGCCCTGCCCTCTAATTGTCCCCGAGGATTGGGACTAGCACGATTGAAAAACAAGAATTCTTCATTCCAAAAAGATGACTAGACGTTTTTTTTTTTGCGTTTTTGGGGAGGTGAATCTGTTCTTCCAGAATGGAGCTGGACACAAACCCAAAAACAGCACTCACTGCTGGGGTAATGGATCTCAGAGTATGTATTGGATGATGACGGTGGGAGAGCCAGAAGAGGACACCAGTGGGGACAGTGGTTGAAAAACTATGTGGTTTTTTTCTTGGTAGAGGGGTGTAGAGGGAGGTTGGAAAACGCTCTGAGGGTAACATCAGGAAGAAGAATCCAATGAGACTACCCAATGACTGCCAAGCATAAATATAGATTGCTATTTTTGCCTAACCACAGCAGCCCACCTCGAAGTGATTATAGAGGTAAAGTATCTTCTATAAAACACTATTTAGTCTATTTAGTCTAGGCTATTATGCTATCCCTATAAAATATACATCTGAAACACAATTCAAATCTCCAATTAAAAACAAACAAATGTAAAAAGTTGATGAAATCACCAGCGACTGGCCACGCTGGCCAAATTAGTAATGCAAGGCTTGCGAAAGATTCGTTCATAGCAAACTAATCTTTGAAATGACTCGGGAGTCACTCCGCCGAAAGTTAATCTTCAACTCAAAATAAATATCTTAAGAAGAATTAAAGGTGCAGTGTGTACAATTAGTGGCATTTTGCAGAATGGAATTGGCAGAAATGAAATGGAATATATTCATAAGTATGTTTTAATTATTGTATAATCCCATAAAAAAAAGAATCGTGTTTTCGTTACCTTAGAATGAGCCGTTTATATCTCCATGGGGGCTGGAGCCCCTTCCACGGATGCTGCCATGTTGCACCGCCATGTTGCTACACTAGCTCAGAACAGACAAACCAAACACTGGCTCTCGAGAGGGATTTTCATGAGTTTAGTGGCCACTGTAGATTCTTCTCCACGGACACCGCCATTTTGCACCACCACGGACATGGAGGGGAATCAGTTTGTTGCAATCTGCAACCTCACTGCTAGTGGCCGCTAAGTTCTACACACTGCACCTTTAAATGACTCCTGTGAGAATCCCGATCAGAACTCAGAGCCGAGCCGATTCTTCTGAGTCGTGAAAGGGATAGTGAGCCTTTTTTGAAGTGGGTTTTATGAGGTACTTGTCCATAGTCAGTGTATTACCTGCAGTAGATTGTGGTCTTTGTGCTCCCAGTTTGGGAGTGGACACAGACTGCCGGCAGAGTGTATTTGTGCAGATTGTATTTTAGCCACCTACAAAAGGCTCACCTAAAAAAATCTATATCAGATTAAGTGTACAGTATATTTCGAATATTTTCACCATTTTATCTTGCCAGCAGACAGACCTTTTATTTGGCACTACATTTTCTCAAGTGCAGAACGTCCGTATTCCTACGCACCTATGCAGCGCACTGTATTACGCCGCTTGTGTATTGGATCTTTGTGCGAACGGATATTTTTACTGAGTGATTCCTAATGAGCCGAATCTCCAAAGGGAGCTGAACCTTTTGCCACTATAGGCCAAATCCCTAATAACGGCTCTTTTTAAGCTTCCAGTGCAGTACAAAGCTGTATCAATAATCAACAATCCTACATCTACGCCTTATGTACACATGTCTTCACCACTACCACCGCCACTGGGAAGACTCCCCATATTCTCCCCCCTTTCTTTCCCAAAAAGTCATCCAGCAGTGGTAGCGGTAGACCCCAAGAACCCCTTCACCGCAGCGAATGACACAGGTTTTCATTTTAGAGCGAGCAAGTGGCCAAATGGAATGTTGGCAGATGGCGAAACAGACAAACATCACTAGGAGAAATGGGGACACGCACACATAGACACACAGTGAAATTTCTGATATGGATGCTATTCCAGTATTAGCCAAATTGCTACCTGTGGCTCGGAATCCAATGACATTTTTGATGGATTGCTCTGGTGTGCATGTGTGTATGTTTACTCATGCCATTTGTAGCATGTTACATCCATCTAATCATCCCTCTATTCCTCCTGGACCATGTATGCATGTGACCTCCTCTATTGGTGTTTGTTGGTTCCAACTGCTTCATCTGCCATGACGTCCTTTTTTGTTTTTTCCCCATCTTGATGCAGAATGGTACACAAGATGGCTACCGACGCAAAAGCTGTCAATTTCCCGTAAGAGATGCCAAACGCCACAACATTTAAGGCAGGTTGGAATTAATTGTGTGTGTGTGTGTGTGTGTGTGTGTGTGTGTGTGTGTGTGTGTGTGGTAGAGATTGGGG
>OMKR01049535.1:0-15515 GCA_900302355.1 Cyttopsis rosea | reverse complement strand
GGGGGGGGGGGGTACACATTACAGCCCCGTCGTATCCCACCACCCTCCCAGGGTGTGGTGTGGACGACGATGATGTCACCGGAGAAGGCTGCGACTCTGAACTCAGAGATAGCAGTTCCCCTCAGCAAGGGAGCCGTGGCAATAGTACCCATGAAGCTTCGGAACAGGGTATTTTATTTAAAATACCTGGTTCCGAAGGGGAATGGGGATGTTCATCCGATCCTGGACCTGCAGGTACTCAATCGCAACATAGCGACACGTCCGTTCAGCATGCTCACCATGAGGGTGCTGCTGCAGGCGATCCACGAGGGCGATTTCTGCACGAGCATCGACCTGAAGGATGCTTACTTCCATGTCCCTATAGTGCCAAAACACAGGAAATGTCTTTGTTTTGCCTTCCAGGGAGCAGCCTACGAGTAAACCAGGGTATCGTTCGGCTACAAGCTTGCTCCGTACATCTTCTCCCGCTGCATTGAGACGGCACTGATGCCGCTGCGTCGTCAGGGGGTCAGAATACTGACGTACCTCAACGACCTCCTGATCCACCGGCGACGGTTGCTAATTGTGCCGCAGTCCCTCACTAGGGACCTCACTCAGGGGCTGCGTCTGGGTCGGATCCATCATTACATGCAGGTCTTCACGGACGCCTCCCTGATGGGCTGGGGCGGGACCTGCTGCGGTGAGGCGGTGGGGGGCGTGTGGTCCCCGTCCACACAACACATCAACCTCCTGGAGCTGGAAACAGTGTTTGGTCCAGGAGCACTTTGATTGTTCTACTTAGACGATATTCTAGTACTGTCTCAAGTCTCTGGTGACATCTCTCCTACCTGGGTTTCGCTATAAACTGGGAGAAAAGCAGTCTTTTTCCCAGACAGTGGGTGGATTACCTGGGCATTCTGGATTCTTTATCCATGAGAGCCACACTGACAGCCCCTCGACAGAGTGCTATCATAGCGGCGGTGGAACACTGCGGCCCTCTACGGGTGGCGGTAGTGATGACCATTAAGCAACTGTTAGGACTGATGTCAGCGGCACACACGTTGGTGTCGCTGGGTCTGCTTCACATGGATTGTGTTCATCACACAACACGTTTATTGATGGTGCCAACCACGTTCGGTGCCGACCTGAATCATTGGGGGGACCCCCAGGTCCTGGTCCTCGGCCCACAGGGCGGAGTGCATCACTCAGCGAGCAGACTGTGGCACTGGACTCATACCAACCTCCACAGCCTGAGAGCACTCTACATTCCCAGTATACAGAATGTTGGGGCAGATTTGATGTCCCGTGGGGGTCCATCAGAAAGCGAATAGCACCTGAACCTGGACATAGTCGGCAGATTTGGCGCCGCTTTGGAGAAGCGCAGGTGGACCTGTTTGCATCCAGGGAGAACACTCAGTGATTCTCCCTTCACCGCTGGGACAAACCACCACTGGGAGTGGACACGTTTGCCCATGCCCCGCGAGCTGCTATATGCGTTCCCTCTGATCCACCTCATTGGCCGCCTGCTAACAACAGTGAGGATGGAGGGAGCGCACCTTGTCCTAGTAGCCCCGGAGCGCACGTCCACACCTTGGTTCCTGGAGCTGGTCTAGTTACTGGCGGACAAACCATGGCCAATCTCCCAGGCGCAGGAAATTTTAAAACAGCGCCTGATTCTCGGCCAGCCACTGGTGACCTGGTTCCTGAGAGGCTGAGGCTACAGCAACAGGGTTTGTCACCTCGTTATTAACATGTGATTAACACGATACAGAGTGCCAGGGCAGCCTCCGCCAACACTGGGGAGTGGAGGTCTTTCAAACGCTGATACGAAGGACAGAACGTCATTCCCACCTCGTGCCCTGTGGAAATCATACGTTTCTATCTCCAGTGGTTATTGGACATGAATTAATCTCCTTCCACTGTTAAGGTGTATGCGTCGGCTATTTCTGCCTGCCATGAGGTGTTTAGTCATCCTCTGATTAAACGTTTCCTACAGGGAGCAAGACATATCCGACCCCCATCACGTCCTTTCGCTCCAAAATGGGACGTGGCATTAGTTTTGCGCTGCCTCACAGGTGAGCACTTCGAACCGATTTACTCCATTCCCTTAAAGCAGAAAAACAGCGCTTCTGCTCAAGCTGACATCTACTAAATGCGCGGGGGAACTGGCGATCTGAGTAAAGCGACATTGAAACCTAACCCGGCTTTCATAACGAAGAATATCAGGAGATCCTATCGTTCAAGGGTCATCACGCTTAACTCTTTTTATCCACCTCCGCACGCTAACGAGGAGGACGAGTGTCTCCATCGTTTATGCCCTGTTCGTGCTCTGGATGCATATGTCCGGCGCACAACAACAATGAGGAAAACCTCTGTCAGAACAGCGGCTCTCGCATTGGTTATGCGACGTATGTCACAAGCCTACACAGAAATGGGTCAAGTGTTACGACTGGTCACCAAGGCCCATTCAACCCGTGGAGTGGCAGCATCCACCGCCTTGTTTGGAGGTTTGTCAGTGGAAGACATTTGGCTTCACCATGTGCCTTTATCACATTCTATCTGCTGGATGTATCTGGAGGATATCTGTGTGATATCTGTGTGCTTATCACAGTGTCCCTCGTTTAAGCCCCTACACGGATTGCATTACGCAGAGATGTTCGTTGGAACCACTTATCCATTATGCAATGAGAGAGGGCTGTTCCAGCATATGATTGGCTGAACCACAGGTCCGTGGACCTGCTTATTTGAATATGCAAATGAGGACGGACAGCCTCAGCATATGGTGGGTTTTATCATCGGTCCCGTTGCATCGTAGACCTTCTCTGTTGAAGTGAGTCACGATTTTATTTTAATGTGGGAAACTAAGTATGAATAAATGCCAAACTGCTTTGTTATACCTTGGAGTTTATTATGCCTATCGGTTGGCCGGTTGCACCGACAGAGCTATTCCCTTGTCTCTTGACAGCAGGGTGTAGACTTAACTGGCTTCGCTTCAAATTTTCAGTAAAATTTTCAGTAAAATTTTCAGTAAAGCGCGCATGTGTGCAGGGGAAACCAATAAGGCCGAAGCCAGAGGGCTTCGCCTATGATCATAGAACTTGAATTAGAGTAAGCTAACTATCGTTTGAATGAGCAGATATTGAGAATATACTGTATATGTAAAGATTTCATCTCTACGACTCTCTATGAAAGATATGTGTCTATGACTCACATTCCCACGATTGAGTAGCTGTTGAAATTCCATAATTTCACTCATTCTTAAGTGTTTAGATTGTGACGTAATCGACTTTATCATTTTTAGAACTTTCTAGGGCTTACTTTAAAAGTTCTTCTTCAAACATTTCATCACAACCAATTGGACTATCTTATGCTGCAAATTTAAATTGAGTTCTGACAGACAATTCTTATTTTAATTAAAAATGATCTTTATTTATTCAGCATTGTTTGAGTTTGGGCATCTGGGCTCTACTGCTCATCACTTCCTGCAAGGTGTGCTGCATACATAGGCATGCTTAATAAGCTAAAAATATTGGAGTGATGACCTCGAATCACCCCCTTGGATATAAGAGTAGAGCCCAACAGGTGGATGCAGGGGAACTGGAGGGAGCGCAGCAACACAGCAAGCAAAGTAGGTAGGGTAAGAGATATTGGCTGCTTAGATAGGTTGGCCCATAGAGGCATGGAAGCTTGTGGCGCCATCGAGTTGTCTGACAAAACTAGCTACGCCAGCTACGCCTCATTTATTAACTTTGTCAAATGCTTTCACTTGTAACTAGGTTTGAGATTTGGCAACTAACTTCCGCTAGAGTACACAATGTCAATACAATGCCTGCTTAACACCTATCCGACAGTCAGATCCCCCTAGTGGCCAACGGGTGAACTGTGTCTGAGTTTAGCTCGTTTAGCTCGAGTTTAGCTCGCTTTTTTCTCATACAACAGCGAGTAGCTTGATCAACCTCTTTTATATAGTGTTTGCAAAGTGTGAACATGAAAAAAATACACACAATTCATTTACATTTATTTTAGAGTACTTCTTATATATAAAAATTTTGATAGTAAATATGGTGATATCCAAGGTTAACGTAAATGACGTCATTAGTTTATATACGTGACTTAGAGTATTTACTTATTAAAAAACCTTCCGGTAGTACTGTTGGGCCCAAACTTGTCGCACAAGAAATTTGAATGCATCTTGGAGCGAAGTCCCGAAGCGCGTCATAGCTTTTTGCATGCAGAATCTGGACTTCCGGTTTGTTCTTGTCATTTGTCGGATTCAGTGTAAAGCGGGCTTGAGTGTCTGGCTGTACGTGAAGGTGGCATTGTGCTGTAGCCTGTTTGCAGTTATGGAAGGATGCGATGGATGTACACCAACATAGTCGCACACACAACAAAATACATCCTCTCCTGAGGAAGAGGAGACGATTAAAACTGGCCATGCTGTGAAACTGGTGCATGGTGGAAGCTGGGGAGCTGCTCACCACACAAGGCAATATTTCTTTGCCCCACTGCTCTATAGGTGGTACACCATCTCTAACTCTATTTTACACAATGACCACACCCGCCCACACACACATACACACATACACACACACACAAACCCCACTCTCTCACTAATAGCTGTGAATCTGTTTATTCATGTGATAGCCATATCACATCTTCATATTGCCCCAAGGTGCACATCACACCTCAGCAAACATACTCTATTAGGCTTGTGCTCTTGGTAAGCACATTCTAAAATTGGATTCCATCACTTCACTTGACAGAGACAGGTATTATCTAAATAACTGCATGTTGCTGGGATGATGAGCGGCACTCTGCATAAGAAAATTGTTGAGTCTTGAGACAGGCTCCTCAGGACTCTAAATTTTCATTGGGATTGGCGGCATACTCAAAACGACGAAAAAAGACCACTGGCGAACATGTCCCTGAACACCGTTATTTATATGTCATTCCATGCCACTAGGGGGCGCAGGGTGATTCCATGGCACCTAGTTCCAGAGCGAGTTTCCGGTATTATCTATAATGAATATGTAATTATTCCTTTCTATCCGATAGTCTTGCTAAATTGCTGCTAACTTCCTTTTTAGTATACCGCACGCCTTAAGGTATTAATCCCTAGTCATTTTGAGCTGTTTTTGACAAACGACTCATTCCAGCATCAAAACTTCAAAATTTGATAGCTCCAGCACCGTGAAATAAAACCATTTTTTTACATTCGTTCCGCCTCTTAAAGACCAAGAGACCCGCAGCCTTTTGGCCGTCAAACCTATCGAGCGAGTCAGCTGCTTACAGGAAAAATCCTCCACCTCCAAACTTTTACTTTTGAGTGGTTGCTACGTTCGTGTTCACTCTCCATTACGGACACCAAGTTAGCTAGTAGCCTTGGTGAGAATCGGCTTAATTGGTCATTGTTAATTAGTTGAGATGGAGTAGCCGATGCGTGACTTTCAATTACTAACCACAGCTCTATTGTCAAGTTGAATAACATTTGAGAGGCAAAGCGGGAAGTGAATTTGGCTGTCAGAAACATATTACATAGGAATGACAAATGATATAAAATTAATCCTTGTTTGAGGTTTGAGGTACATTTTCAAGACTGCAGATTTAGCCAGGGTCCTCAAATTATCACCATGAGAGTCCTCATAATATATTCTCTCTCTCTCCCTTGCGATATATTTATCGTCATAATTTTCTATTAAATATGGTCCTCCCCTACAGGGGTCATTACGGAAACCTCAGGAGTTTCCATAAAGGTTCTAATGTGAACGAATCCAACGTTTAGTGTTTGGATTCTGTTGAATTTTAGAATTTTTTGTTAATCGATGCAGCTTCAAAGGTTTTGCAAAAGTAATCGTAAAATATATGCAGTTTATTCTAATTCTCTGGGACCTTGATTAAGGCTTCGATTTGCAGATTTTGTTATTTATTTAAATATATGTATTTTCTATTAAAGACCTCAGTGTAGATGAGCATTTTCCTCACTTCTTACTTTGACTCAGATGCAGAAGATGCAGGTTCAGGTATTTTCGATTTCCAGTCACCACCATAGCAGTTATTTTGACAAATGACAAATGACAACAATTTTTTGCGTAAAGAAATATGGCATCAGATAATCCAAGGTGGCACGGCCACTCGCTGTGAAATAAAAGCATTCACACTTATTCTGCCTCTTTTGCAAATGGGTGACTATTGTCTATTAGCTAGTAGATTTAGAGTGAATCAGCTTTGTTTATCACTGGCGTTGACAATTTGTGATGTAAAATTACTAACTGCACCTCCATTTTCTATGTGGAGGAATATTTGAGGGGGTAAGCCACGATGGTGACTAATGGATATAATAACAATAAGTCCTGGGGTAAAGCACATGCACAGTTAAGAGACGTCTGCACTGATGATTCACAAGTTCATCTGAATTATTTTTTGTGTGCATGTGCCGTACCCTAAGTCAACAGCATTTAGAACAAAATAAAACAAAACAATGAAAATAGCAAGCACAACATGGGGACATGGGACACAAGACATTCAATCAAGTCCATCTTCCCGTAAAGACTGGACATGGACAAAGACAGCTGAGAGAGAAAGAAAGACAGAGACTTGAAGAGGAATAATGAGGCAGAGCAAATGGAAAAATAAGACACACTCACTGGAGGCTTGTAAGTGAAGTTGAAACGTGGAAAATACCGCCCTCTAGTGGCAGCGGCTTTCAATGCCTAACTTGTACAGTATTAGGTTTTTTACCTTTCAGGTATACTACATTTTTTTCTCTCACAAATGATGTTATCTGAATGTGCATCTATCTATCTATCTATCTATCTATCTATCTATCTATCTATCTATCTGTCTGTCTTTTTTCTTTTTTAACTATCCAGAGCTTTCATTGACAAAAGTGACCAATTGAAAGTGCTTGAGAGGATTTCAAATAAACATAGCTACTTAGCACATAGTAATAATTCATATTTATAATTTATACCCTATATACTCATAAATATATACAAAATGCGATATGCACAGAATACATTATTGTTATATCAGATTATTTCTGTTTTGTATTTTCTTGTATTTTTGGGGTATTTGTATAAATTTGGAAATTTAATTTGAATTTTAATAAAATAAAATCTTTACTTCACTTTGTATTCTATTCTATTTTATTATTACTTTAATTCTCATTTTTTTGGACTTTTAAACTTTTTTATTTTTTATTGCTAATGGTCTGCAGTGTAATGCACCAAAACTCACCAGAACAAATTCCTGCTTCTGATTCAGATTAAAAATAATTAAAAAAATCGGAATTTGTTTGTTCGGCAAAGTACAATTTCATATACAAGGGATTTGTCTTTAAAAGTCTAAAAAGAAATACATATACATAAAATTAATTGAAAATGTGTTCTATGAACGTTTAAAATGTAACTTTATTTCACCAGATTAGTTACTAAATATACACAACATAAAAACAACACGTAAAAGGGAGGGCAATACAATATAAAACAATTTACACCTTGAAAGTAGCGGAACTCTAGGAGGTAAAACAATTACAATCAGCTTCATTAACCAGAGTTTGAACCGTCTCTTTGAACTTTTTCAAAGAGACAAATTCCTGAAGTGTGTAAAAATGATTCAGTCTCCTCACTGCTAAAGATGGCCAGCCCACTGTCAAATAGAGGGAACAATGATGAGTGAGAGCTTTAGAATTGGTGACAAACTGCTGAGCACCATGATACAAAGTGTCCAGCTTATGTACAGAAACCTTATACAGTAGCGGTATATGTAGCTGATACAAGTTGTGGCATTGAAGGAAAAACAAGACTTAATGAGAATATAAAAACCCAGTTTAAGCTCATCTATTTTTACAAGACCACCTATTTAGGGCTTAAAGGTCAGATACTCACCTAACCAGAAAACCATCAGGTCTTCTCTGCATTCAAATGAAGCTTCAGCCGATAAAGCTGACCATGAACAGTGATGCAGACTGCAGATCAATTAAATGTCTATGTCAGGGGATAAGTATTCAGTATTCTAGTAAGGACTGTGGGTATGAATATAAATCTAGATTAGATATTTTGTACAGGATTAATAAATATGTGAAAAAAGTCTAAAATCGAAAGTCTTTATGTTATTAACATTTCCGAGCACTCAGAAAATGTGAAATATGGCTATGGTTATTTCATGGAAACCGTAAAAGATAGGCCTAATTAAAATGTTGGTTCCCATAATTTTTAACTGTTCCTGTTCCTATAGCACAACTGCTGAACTCTTACTATTGAGGAACTCTCACTCTGCTGTGACTTCACCCTGTGCTTGCGTATATACAGTGCAATGGAGAAAACGTATCAGTCAAAAAAGAAAATGTTAAAGCTCCTTTTCAAAAACCTCTTGCCCCTCTTGATAATGTTTTTTTTTTTAATATTTGTACGGATAGCAATGATTGATGATGATGATGATGATGATGATGATATGATGATGATGATGATGATGATGATGATGATGATGTGACAGAAAGAGGCCACATGTCATGTTGATCATATGTTGATCCCATTTTGTTGACTATACTGTGGTGTTTTGTCAATCTCTTATTGTTTGTTGGGTTGTTTATATTACAATATGGTAGGGTTGTAAGAGAAAAAAGTCCAATCAGTCAAGGATCCAACTAAAGGATAATGTAGTTATGTTAAGTGGTTTATAATAAAATGTAATATTAAAGACAGGTTGGGAATTGGAGCTTCACTTGTAGGTTAACTCTGTCTGGGATGTGTGTGTACATAACATTATATTATATCGTTTAGTACTTACAATAAGCACATTTGTCACAGTATCAAACCAACTGTATGTCACAGTCACAGCTAAACATTCTCTGGAAACAAGCAGTACTAGTAGAGTTAGAAAGTTTTTTTTCTTATTTGTAATGAATGTTTGTTAGACAGTAAAGGGAAAAAAGATGCTCATGGGGTAGACAGGTCAGTGCAAGTAGGGTCTATGTGTAATCTGAAGAGATGGGTCTTTAGTCTGCGACAGAAGATGGGGAGCGATTCAGCCGTTCTGCCACTAGGGGCAGCATGTTCCACCATTGGCGCACCAGGGATGAACAACCCTTGAGACCACGTAGCGGCAGAGGAGTGAGGCTGCCTGCAAGGGTGGAGGAGTGGAGCGAACGAGTCAGAGTGTCACACCAGCCCAGCCTGCTCCCCCGTGACCTGTGTGCTCGTCTTTGACTACCGACCATGCTTCTAGCCTCCCTGTTCTGGTCCCTACTAGTTACCTGATCCTGTGTTTCCTGATCCAGTGTTACCTGTTCCGTCCAGCTCTAGTTAGTTTGCCACCAGCTTCCTCTGTCTGCCTGCTTGCCTGTTCTTCCTGGATTCACCTGTATTATTCTCCAGCCTGTAGTAAACTCTGTTAAAACACCTGTCTGACTTCCATGTCTGCATTTGGGTTCTCTTGCCAGTCCACATCTGTGACACAGAGTCTGGAACCTGACCAGTGATTGGAGATGGAGGAGCAGTTTGATGGACGGGCTTGTAGGAGAGCACCAGCGTCTTAAATTTGATCCGAGCAAACATGGAAAGCCAGTGAATTGATTATTGTTGGTTGAACACTAGACGATGAGCTGCTGCATTCTGGATGCACTGTAAAGGTCTGATGGAACAGGCAAGTACTGTAGTCCAGGTAGAAGAGCGTTGCAGTAGTTTAATTTGCGTCGTGTCCCTCATGAGGTATGGCTGTATTCTTTGGATGTTGTCGAGGGAAAGCCTGCAGGAGAGAGTTGTAGCAGCCTGGGCAGAGCAGGAGAGCTGGTTGTCCAGAATTACCCCAAGGTTCTTGGCAGTCTGAGAGGGAGATACTTTGGCGTTCTCGATGTTGATGTAGAGGTCTATGTGAGGGCAGTCTTTCCCAGGGAGAAGGAGGAGCTCTGTCTTGTCGAGGTTGAGCTTCAGGTGGTGTCTAGACATCCATGCGTTAATGTAGTGAAGACATGCAGAGATGCGCCTCTCGATATCCTGATATTCCGATGGGGTAAAGGAGAGGTAGAGTTGAGTGTCATCAGAATAGCAGTGGTAGGAGAAGCAATGGGAGGAGATCTGTCACCAAGGGATTTACTGTACAGGGAGAACAGCAGAGGTCCCAGGTCTGAACCCTGAGGGACTCCGGTGTTTAGAGTGCAAGGTTTGGATAGGAATCCTCTCCATGAGACCTGGTATGAGCGATTGGCCAAATATGATGTCATCCAGGTGTGATCCTGTAATTTCAAGTTCAGAGAGGGTGGACAGAAGCATTTGGTGGTTAACTGTGTTGAAAGCAGCAGACAGATCCAGGAGAGTCAGGACAGATGAGAGGGTGAAGCCTTGACACTGTGGAGAGCCTCCATGAGTGGAAAGTCTTGAAGCCAGATTGAAGTGGGTCGAGGAGATCTTTCTGAGAGAGGCAGAGAGAGTTGATTGGAGACGGCTCACTTGAGGGTCTTGGATAGAAAGGAGAGAAGTGACACATGGCTGTAGTTCTGGACAGCAGCTGGGTCGAGGGATGGTTTCTTGAGTAAAGGCTCAACTCTGGCAGACTTCAGGGCAGTGGGACAAGGGAGGAGTTGATGACTGTAGTGAGGAAGGGCAGGATGTCTGGTGAGATGGTGTGGAGGAGAGTGGAGGAGATTGGATCCAGGAGGCAGGTGATGGGTCGGTTGGAATGAACGAATGTCCGGACACTCTCTCTCTCTTCTGAGAGAGAGGATCAAAGGATGCAAGCCCAAAGGGAGGAGGTGGCGAGTTGGGTCCGAGATGAGCAGTGGTGCGCGAAGGAGCAACTGATGTCCTCCACCTTCGTGACAAAGTGGGTGACAAAGTCATCAGCTGAAAGGGAAGAGGGTGGGGAAGGTAAGGGAGGGTTGAGGAGGGAGGAGAAGGTGGAAAACAATTTACTGGGGTTGGAGTCAGATGCGTGGATTTCCGTGATGTAGAGGGCGGTCTGACCCGAAGGAAGCGAGGAAAGAATAGCAGAAGAGAGAATGGTAGGTGAGAAGGTTTTTAGTGTAGCTACAGTTACGAATCCAACTAAATGCCCACAGTGATGAATATGTAATAAAATCAAGTTAACCGTGGCCCCTTTTCTGCAGTTGGGAAGGGCCAAGAGCAATGAGGAATGTCTCCCTCATTAGCTCTGATAACCTACCTGTCTCTCTTCGTGGACTTCTGGCCCAGCTGTGCACTGCTGAATGTTGGACTCAAAGTCATCCTCCGTACAGAGACTCTGAGAAGTCGTTTCGCCCTATTTCACGTATGATAGCAGATTGTACTACGGTAAACGGAAAAGTTGTATTTTTCCAGCTCAGACGCCCTCTAGTGAACATTCCCTGTAGTTCCCTGTAGTTCTTCTGGGGCTTAGGTAAGCTTGGCTGCTACAGCGACCTCAATGCAGCGAACATGTTGTGAACGTCACAGAAATGTCACCTCTAACACAGAAAAACACTTGAAAGTATTGCTGTAACACCTCCAGTACACCAATACCTTTCATGCTCTCCCGTGTTCTAGCAACAATAAGTCTTGGCGGTTCGGAAATTGCAGAAAAATGGACTGACTTCACGGGCTTGAAACGACCACCCCAGAAGTTCAGAAAGCAGCAGCTTCTGACCACTGTACGCTATCACTGGGAAATCTCGCATTGTACCAAGGAAGGGAAGTTACTTCTGTGCGTCAAGGCTGTCGTGCACATACAACGCGGTTTTCCTTATCTCCACCGATCCAGGCTCTGGTTGGCACATCACACTGTTTCGCAGAGGCGCCATTCTTTTCAAACACAATGCATGCTTCCTTAAATGGGTCAATGCTGCTTTTGCACACCCCTCCCATCTACCACGGCGCCCCCCGGAGAGTCCTGCATAACAGTGCAGCTCTTTTTTTTCAGCAGGGCCTTTAAATCTATCCACACGTTCGAGCGAATGAAAGAAACAGATGCGGAGAAAAGCTGTAAATGAAAAAAAAGAAAGGAAAAAAAGCACTTTACAATGACGAGGACTCGAGCGGGACTTATAGGGCCCACCTGCCATTGTTGCCATGCACAATGGTGTCTGGGTCGGTACCAAAAATGAGTCTAGGCCAGGGGTACTTTTTTAATTAAAGGTCCACTTATCTTGAACAATCATAAACAGAGTCAGAGGTATAGTGGCCCTGAGAGCTCAACGCACTGCAGCTTAAGAAAACACATGCAAATAGACAAAAAACAAACAAATTCAGAAAACATCTTCACCAATTTGATGTGCAGCATTTAGAAAACATGCTACAAATTCAGACAACACAGCACAATACAAAAAGCACTGCAATTACACCAAACGACGACGGAAGTGTTTCCAGAGGCAGGGACGATCACATTGGTCCCCAAAAAAAATAGACCTCATGTTCTAATACTTTTTTCGGGCCCCTGTCAGTCACAGGTCCTTCGAATCGTCCTAACTTTTCCCCCCCATACGGCGCCACTGTCCAGAGGACACTTAAAAGTGATGAATGCGTCTGGATGTGGTTCCACTCATGACGTAATTTCTCCCACTTGACAGCACCAACGAGGGAATAGCCTACAGCAGCCTCCAGGCATGAATAAATAGTTAATTTGCCTGGATGAAACTAAATAAAATAAGAATGTTTTTTTTATATATACTGTATATATATATTTTTTTATGTTATTGAATATAATAATAATAGACCGAAATATATATAAAGAGAAATAATGTATACTGTAATGTGCAAACTGGCCATCAAGTGATACATAGACCTTTTTTTATTAATTTAATATTACTTGAATATTTAATTATTATTTGAATACTATTATAAAGAAATTTTCCATTACTTGCTTCGGTTGTCATTGGTGACTTTGAGTTGAATGTAAAATGTTGCAACAAATGGAAATGTGGAGATAATAATGTGGAGATAATAGTAAATAGATCCTTCTTAGTGTAAAATTGGCCAAACAGCCGTATATAATGATGTGACGCATGCATGTTGTTTCATATGACATGCAGACATATGTCTTTATCAGCATCGTGGCACTATATGTTCTCTAAGTTGAGTGCAAGCTTCTTAGTTTTTGCATAATTGTTTTTAATTACTCATCATTACTGAACAATTATTCTAAATGAAGTAATTAATCAATGAATAATTAAATAAATCTAAATTAAATGCACCATTTTATTTTAAACATATCCTGAAAACATTCCAATTATTATTATCAATATTTAATATTAGCCATTTTCACAAAACACTGCTGCGATTCATTCATTTTTATCTCTCTAAATCTGTATTTTCTTTATATATATATATAACAGTAAGCTTGATTTCCCAATTATGCTTTTCCGAAAAAGGTATTTCCGAACACTGATTTATTTCGATCGCCCAAAGATGTATCATAATAATAGGAGACTTTTCATAAACGTCAATCAACAGCAAGGGGGTGGTATTTTTCACAGATCTTCAACAATTGATTGTTTTGGCCTGGAATGTTTCTGTATAATATCAATGTATAAATCTCTAGAAAAACATTTTATGTATTCGCATACCGGCTAAAATATGGCAATGTTGCTGAGTTTAATTATGAAATAAAACTAATTATAGGCAGCACTATTATTGTGGAAATGTCTATTATGAAATATTTAGAATAATAACTGGAATGTTTCCATAGAATATCTCAAAATAAAATGGTACATTTAACATGTCTTTGACATATCTGGCACAGGTGTTGAAACATTGGAAGAGAACATTACAATCAGCAGACTGAACTGGCAACCCTACGCATGTCTGGCAACCCTATAGGCAGCCCTACACATGTCACAGGCTGTTCAAGCTGATAATCACTGCACTTGACCATCTCGTCTGGAGAGATAAAGAGCAAATTTCTCCCGGGTATCCCTTTAAGATGTTTTAGGGGACTTTTGAAAAGTACTTCCAATTTAATCCCCCATCAAATTCCATTCAAGCAGTTGGGGATTTTTTTTTTTTTTTTGTTGAGTAGTTTAAAACAAACCACCGACTTTCCAACAGCTGTACATACACTCAACTTCACATCCGACTGATGCTAACAACTTCCGTTACGTTATGTGATAATAATAAAAAAACCCAAAAAGTTCCAATAGGATCAAGCAAAACATGTGATAAACTTCTAGGAGCGCGTCTTTTTTTTCTGCTTTGCTTTTAAAATCAAGCAAAGTGCTTTTTGAAGTAAATCCTAATCTAATGTAGCTTTTAGATTTAGGTTGGATTTTGAAGGGTTCCCAGTGGCTCATCGGCCTGCTCATAGGAACTCATACATTTCGGCAAAAGACCACCTAATGCGATACTAATACCTTTTAGCAATCACTTATGGTTCACAAACCTGCCATAGGAAATCCTGTTGGATTACCTGGATTTAACTGCAAGACAACCTGTCCTCAGTCTACATCTTGCAAAAACGCCACGTCCTCACTGATTACCATTTAATTTATGTGACAGTCTGTGTACATTTTCCTTGGCGTTGTGGCGGTTTCGGAGCGTGCACAATTTTAAGTGGGACCTCAATGACAGGAAGCGTAATGAGAGCAGCACTCGACCTTGGAGAAGGCCCCGTTGCAAGAATTCAAATGAGTGATGTTCTCATGAACTCGTGAACGGTTCGGTCGTATCGAACAAATGTTTCAAGCGTCGCGAGTCGTGAGTCACTCAAAAGAGTCGTTCAGTCGCGACTCGGTAACTGCAGCCGGACACGACACACGGGCGTCCACGGAGGCTTGACTGAGTCGCGAGTGATGCATGGTCCCCAAGTGGAGGCTTGACACCCAAACCAAGTCTCCATCAGGATCCGTAAGTGCCTCAAGCCCCGCAGCAAATCTTCTACCCGTGAACAGAAAATTATTACTGAGCATTCAATTAATGAGAAAAAAGGGTGAAGGCATTCAGCATCATTCATGTTGAATGTCACACATTTTCACTTAGCATTTTTCCTAAATAAATCAATTTGACAGAATAAAATGATTCTTGAGAGAATTCCATTCACAACTCAGAGCCAAACAGACTCTGCTGACTCGAGATACCGACTGAATCAAAGGAACAAATCTTTTTAGGGTCTTTTTCGGTGAAGGAATTGAAATGTTTACGTTTTATATATATATATATATATTCCCACAAAATAAAATAAGAAAACAAATCATAAACATACTAAAGAGGTGATGTTTTTCTTTTGTGAGATTTGCACTTTTTGTTAGTATAGTAACAGTTAGTAACAGTTTATTACAGGCAGATAAAGAGTGAACTTTTTATCCCGGATAGTGGTCCCCTGGTCTATAATACATATATCATATATCAATCATAGCAATCATATCATCGATTAACTTATACATTTGGAAAACAACATCCTTCTGAAGGGGTTTTGCAGGGCAGGGGAATTGCTCAAAGTTTTGCTACAGGGCGTGGTTAGTGACAGAATCCCACCACCTCCCTCCCTCTTTCCTGCTCTCCCAATGATCCCGAATCCCTTTTAATAGTCCCCGCTACCTCGCTTTGCGTGTCAGGTCCTTTTCTTTTTTTCCCCCA
>OMKR01049534.1:0-19682 GCA_900302355.1 Cyttopsis rosea | reverse complement strand
ATATATATATATATATGCGCACACACACACACACACACACACACACACACACACACACACACACAAATAAACAAACAAATACAGGAATGACTACACACACACACACAATACAATATAGTCATGGTTCTACGTTTTAATGTCTCGTCTGAATCTTTGTCCGCTCAGACTCTGAGCTGTAAACATCATACTGAGAAACATCCAGTAATGGAACTGTACTAACTAGTTAGCCTACTGGTAGATATTTCACCTAATTTCACCTCAGAATTTAAATGAGGTGAATTGAAAATACTTCCCACAACCATCCAAAGCACGGTGTGGCCACAGTTACATCCCAAAATGCCTCAATATGTAACAGCAGAAACACTAGTTATTATCAATTAATTACACCAAGATTCTCTTTCTTCTCCACCTGTGTGCTGCGTCTTGTCCGTCAGGGTAATGAGGCGGATGTGCGATGTGGAGGGGAGAAGGCCGAGTCGTCTCGCTACAGTCGCTCCTACACGTCTGGGGCCACGCTGGGGACGGAGCTGCGCAGGGGGAGAAGCAGGAGACTGTCGTCCAGCCTCCAGGTGCTGAGACCTGGGGGACGGAGCCAGAGAGCCGGCTCCGGTCCACATTTGCGTATCCGCTCTCAAGAGTTTCGCTAGGCTCCTCCGCTCTACACCCGTAGCCTGATCTGTGACCTCTGACCCCACGGCAGGTTCCCTGCTGGCTCCGCCCCCGAGACCGGACGCGCTCCCCAGAGGTGCTGAGCAACGCGTCGCGTCCCACCACCCTCCCTCTTCGCATCCCACCGCGCATCTCCATCACGCAGGCGGACGTCGACAGGTACTGTAGACGCGCGGACAAACCGAGGAACATTTCCTGTTCTGTGTTTACGCAGATCCAAACAGATATCCCAGCTCCCCTAAAACAAGTCCCTTGCCCTCCTGTCTTCCCCTCGTTTCAGCTATGAAGTGGAAAACGGCGTGTCCCCGGGTCACACCCCGCTGGGCTTGCAGAGCCCGGGCCTCACCCTGCACACCTCCGTACCCCAGGGCCAGAGGAGGGAGTCCTTCCTCTACCGCTCCGACTCTGACTACGACATGTCCCCCAAGACCGTCTCACGCAACTCCTCCCTGGCCAGCGAGGGGTGAGACACAAGGCAGAGAAAGAGGGAGACGAATAGAAAGAGAGAGAGAGAGAGAGAACGGGAGGGAGGGGAGGCACAGGGGAGACTTCATTAACATTTGTCTTCAAACATGCACCGTTTTAATGGTTTTGTTCTCCCGTCCATCCCTGGCTCAGGCACACAGCAGAGGACTTCATTGTCACACCTTTTGCTCAAGTGAGTCATATCTTGCAGATCAACGTGTTGTTTAGGTGTGTTTTGAAATGATATTTTTTTAAATATAGTTTTGTATAATCATCACCCAGGTACTGGCCAGTCTACGATCGGTGCGGAGCAACTTCACACTTCTTGCCAATGTTTCCACGCCCACAATCAAGTCAGTGCCACTTTACTGTTCCCCCACATTTTCCTCTACAGTCTGAGCTCTATGTTAGAACATGCAAGTCATTCGTTCACGAAAGAAAGGAAAGTTGTTGAGTTGCACGCAATGTGAGATACTGCTGTCTGCAGCTATGTTTCTTTGTTGGTGCCGTGTGGTTTTGGCAATAGGTACAGTATCCACCTTGTGTGCTTATGACCCCAAAATCAAAGTAAGCAATCTGCAGAATTATGGACTTAAATACAGAATGCTGATTTTATTTAGATAGATTATCCTATTTCTGGCTATGTTTACTTGACTTTATAAAAAAAAACAATGGGCTATTGTGCACTTGAGGAAGGTCTCAGTGTACTCTTCTTTCTATTGCGCCCCTAGTTTAGTGTAATCTGCAGCTAGTTGGAGCCCTAGTTCAAGGTCTAACTATGTAATATCACCATGCAGCTTAAAAAGTGCAGGGTCATCTAACTAGAGTTATGTCAATAGAAGGTCACCCCTGGGTGGAGTTTGTCCCAGTCCCAGAGCAGCGCTGTCCGAGCAGCAGTACCAGCAGCTAGCGTTGGACACGCTGGAGGAGCTGGACTGGTGCCTGGACCAGCTGGAGACCATTCAGACCCACCGCTCCGTCAGCGACATGGCTTCCAACAAGGTATGCACAACCTCCCTGAGCTACAGCTACAACTACCCAACGCAGAGATGTATATCTCCAATGTGGAGGACTACCGATTATTCTTCTTATATAACAAAGCAAAATTTGGTTTTCTGCTTTTCAGTTCAAGAGGATGTTGAACAGAGAGCTGTCCCACTTGTCAGAGATGAGTCGCTCCGGCAACCAGGTTTCAGAGTACATCTCAAGCACCTTCATGGGTGAGTTGACCTAGAAAGGTCACTGCCGTCCATATCAAACCTCTACGCCTTTTCCCGTGAAAATCCAGTCTTACGTGCGTCTGCTGCTGTCAATCTCCAGACAAACAGAACGAGGTGGAGATTCCATCTCCTACTCTGAAGGACAAGCCCATGAGTCACATCAGTGGGGTCAGGAAGCTGTCTCACAGCTCCAGCCTCTCCAGCACTTCCATGCCACGCTTTGGGGTCAACACTGACCAGGAGGACGAGCTTGCCAAGGTGTGCGTATGTGTCTTTGTTTGTTTGTTTGCTTTTCTGTTCCTTTCCTAAATCTCCTAAAAATAACCCTAACCCAAAATAGTAATAAACATATTCATCTTGTGTGTGCGTGTGTGCATGTGACCAGGAGTTGGATGACTTGGATAAGTGGTGTTTTAACATCTTCAGAGTAGCAGAGTTTTCCAGCAACAGACCTCTCAGCTGCATCATGTACACCATCTTTCAGGTAACCCAAAAGGCAGCGCTGTCTTTCCCCCTGAGATTCTATGCATGTGTCTATACTATGTACAGTATGGATACATAGTATGTATTGTGTGGACATGTGGTTAAAGGTCTGGCTCATCCTCTCCTCTTTCAGGAACGAGAGCTGTTGAAGACATTCCGTATCCCGGTTGACACCTTTGTGACCTATGTTATGACCCTGGAGGACCATTACCATGGAAATGTAGCGTACCACAACAGCCTCCATGCTGCCGATGTCACACAGTCTACGCATGTTCTCCTCTCTACGCCTGCCCTTGACGTACGTCGCCGTATTCACACACAATAAAGACAAAACACACAGAGAAATAGTGATGGCTTTGCTGTTAGGAATGTCTATCGCTTAGGGCTCCCTCTTCTGGCAAGCCATGGCATTTGCTCATTTTTATTAATGTATCATTTATATTGAGGTAAAATGGGCCCTTAATAAACAAAGAACACAATTGTTTATTAATTTAAACATACATACACACGTTTATAAAACCTGATTTAACTAGAATATTATCGAATCTCTGAGGAGAAAGGCAGAGGAATATGAGGTAACAAAGTCTGGGATTGGGAACCTCCGGTCCAGCCTGCTGGGGTTAGGGTTTCGTAGATCTGATATAGCAGTTATATTTTTTTGTGTTTTGAAGTAGTCAGTCATACAGTACCTTACTTATAACAGTTTGCAAAACAAATTTAAAACCTTGCCTTGGAACATAGAAAAACAGTCATTTTTCACAATTGTCCGGTCATTCAAATGACCCGACCAGCTCTGATGGGACAATGCACATGTCTTTGTAACTAACGTGCTAGCTCATAGTAGCCTATGGCCTGGTATCATATATGTAATTATCAATCTGGCCCCAAACGGGAAAAAGGTTCCCATGCCCATGTATAAAGTCCCGGGTGTACTAATTGATATCCATCTCATGCCTCTCAGGCTGTGTTCACTGATCTGGAGATCCTGGCGGCTCTGTTCGCAGCAGCCATTCATGATGTCGACCACCCTGGAGTTTCCAACCAGTTCCTTATCAACACCAGTGAGTGCACATGAAAAAAAAAAAAACATCTCAAATTGATCTTGACGGATCTGTCTTGACTATGGTTGTGATGGCTGATCACTTCCCCCTCCCTTCAGACTCAGAGCTGGCCCTGATGTATAATGACGAGTCGGTCCTGGAGAACCACCACCTGGCCGTGGGCTTCAAGCTCCTTCACCAGGACAACTGTGACATTTTTCAGAACCTCACCAAGCGGCAGCGACAGAGCCTTCGCAAGCTCGTCATCGATATGGTCAGAGTCCATTGAAACACATGCGGCAACAGTCATACCATTGCTGGCCATGACATTAAGGTGTACATGGACATAGAGAAAAATAACAAGTTTTACAAACTTCATTCTCTCGTTAGGTCTTGGCCACCGACATGTCCAAGCACATGACCTTGATGTCTGATCTGAAGACGATGGTGGAGACCAAGAAGGTAACCAGCTCGGGTGTTCTGCTACTGGACCACTACACAGAACGCATTCAGGTACTGGGTTCCACATGCACATCAGGCATGCACACTCCTACATACATACACCTGAATTGCCTGTACATATGTGTGTGTGTGTGTGTGTGTAGGTGCTGAGGAACATGGTGCACTGTGCAGACCTGAGCAACCCTACCAAGCCTCTGCCAATATACAGGCAGTGGACAGAGCGGATCATGGAGGAGTTCTTCCGACAGGGCGACAAGGAGAGGGAGCGTGGGATGGAGATCAGCGCCATGTGTGATAAGCACACCGCCTCAGTGGAGAAGAGTCAGGTACTACTCTATCTTCTATCAGCCGCTATCGGCCAATAAGCTTTATTCATCACCTTAACGCTCCTACGTCCTCTTCTTCAGGTGGGTTTCATCGACTACATCGTCCACCCCTTATGGGAGACGTGGGCCGACCTGGTGCACCCCGACGCCCAGGAGCTTCTGGACACTCTGGAGGAGAACAGGGAGTGGTACCAGAGCACCATGCCCCAGTCGCCCTCCCCGCCGCCAGACAGACACCTGCAGCACGACCGTTTCCAGTTTGAACTCACCCTGGAAGACCTGGAACACAACAACCACAACCACATCCACCTGGGCAACGACATGGAGGGCAGGCACGACCGAGGGAGCAACTGCGAGCACGGTGACGGATCTATGGGTGGAACCCAGCCGGAGGCGGAGGAGAGCCAAGACGAGGAGAACCACAACGGAGAGCAGAACGGCGTGGGTGGCGACGTGGAGGAGGAGGAGGAGGCGGGAAGCGAAGAAGAGGAGGAATCGGGTGACGTGGCGAAGGAAGAAGAGCAGGATGCAGTGGATGCAGTGGATGGAGTCGACGGAGAGGATCAACGAGTGGAACAGGAGGATTTGGGCCAAAGCACAGACAATGGGGAAAAAGAGGACGCAGCGAATGAGGAAGGGGAGGTAGATGGAGAGGTAGATGGGGAGGTAGATGGAGAGGTAGATGGAGAGGTAGATGGGGAGGTAGATGGAGAGGTAGATGGAGAGGTAGATGGAGAGGTAGATGGAGAGGTGGAAGTCAGCGCCGGGCAGGGAGAGGAGATGTCTGAGGAGACGAGGGGTGAGGAGGAGGAGGAGCTGAATGAGGCAGGGGAAGAGGTCGGGGAAGAGGAGGGAGGAGGTGGTGAGGAGGAAGAGAACTCAGAAACAGAGGCAAGAGAGGAGGACACTGGAGAAAAGGATGAGGCAGAGGAGGAAGAGAATGTGCTAGATGAGGGAGAAGAGGAGAAAGGAGAAGCAGGGCAGGGAGAAAAAGAGGAGGGCGGGGAGGAAGACGAGCAGCTAAGTGACGAGGAGGATCAGGGAAAAGGGGAAGAAGGACAAGAGGAAAGTTAGCCGATTGTAGAAACACACATCGTGACGCAATGGGGACGGAAAAGATAATAACTGTGGAAAGGAAAAGGTCGCGGGGGCTCACGAGAGTAGGAGAGAATGGAGAGAGCGGAGAAAGAGAGACGCTACGACAGGGCACAGCGGACCTCTGCGTGACGTGCAGACCGTAGAAGGGTGGATGGGGCAGAAAAGAAGAATGAATCCGTCTCCGCTCTCCTGGCCAGGCGGCGTGTTTTGTGGCACAGCCTTTCCACGGCTGCAAGACGACACGCTCTGGTGGGGACGGTCATTGTGTGACCGGCTCTCGATGTCTTAAAAACACACTTCACACTCCAACTTTGCAGCTCACAGAGATACACACTTGGGAACAGAGACAAGGAAAGAAAAAAAAAACATTCAACACCAAAACTAAGTTTGACAGTATTTGAAATCCATTCAAATGCTGCTGCTGAAGCTTATGCATCTGCCTGGCTGGACGGCCGGACTGTCACCTATGGATTTGAAACAAAAAAAAAAGTGTTTTCCAAGTGAACTGTTACTGACACACAGACCACCATCGCCCAGCATCGATACATCCATCACTGCCATTTGGGGACGAGGGTTCGAGACGAAGCCGTTTTATCAAACTTTTGTAGCACCCTAGGGTCTAAAACCTGAAGCACTATATCAAGTGCATGCAAAAACCTATCCCGATGTCATGGACTATAACTGTCAGTTTGACTGGCGTGCGCATGCACGTGCGCGCGCACACACACACACACACACACACACGCACACGCACACGCACACGCACACACACACAAACAAAATAGGGAAGTTTCTTTCTATCTTGAAGTTGAAACTGCTGAACAGCTGTGAAATGGATACTAACTATTCTTCCATTTTTGTTGGAAATGTAAAGAAAAAAGCAAAAAAAAGTTGTCGAACTATTTCTTATACGCACTCTCTCCTCTTGAGAGCAGAACTGCTGGTTCCAGTCGTGGCGGTAGCCGCTGGTCTAGGAGCAGGTAGAGGACGCCATGCTGGATCGTGTCATGTCATGACATGTGAAACAACCTGTGCCGGGACTGGGATGTCGGTGACATTAGGGCTGTTTTTCTCCAGTCGCAAGCATCTGCAGCGAAACTTGAACGGCCGATCAATAAAAAGCGTCACCGCCGGCTCAAGTCAGAACCCCAACCATGAACACGGCCTCACCACAGTAGAGCAGGGCGATACCGACACAACCCCATGTTGCGCTAACTTTCACACAATACTTAGATGTCTTTCATACAATATTTAATCTAAACAAAGGGTGGATGATATCGCGGAGAAAAAGTCTTGAAATAAATATATCTGTTTTAACATGAACTGTTCACTGCGCCAAAAAAGATAAATTGAGAATGAATCGGTCACGTGGATATGATGAAGAGTCAAGAGTCTACTGTTCAGTTTGATATGTTTGTGTTAAGCAGCTGTGGAGAGCAGGGGGAGAAGACTTTTTAAGCTATTTTACAATAACAAAAATCCCTCATGGTATCTCGTCTAATATCATGTTACTGATCTTACAGTGATATATCGCCCAGCTCTACACGATAAACATAACAGGTTCACAGCTCAGCTCCCTGTTTTCACTTTGATTCTAGGATGAATCATGGCAAACTTTTCCCATGACCGACACCGAGCAACTCACTACTTCCTTTCAATCGGTTTGCTATTTGTTCGCAAAGCAATGTACTGTGGGACCAGGATAAGGGGTGTGATGGTCTTCCACCGTTACCATATTATCTATTTATTTATTTTTTTGTAAAAACTGTATTTGGCACTTTATCTGACACCCCTGTTACATATTATGTACATATAAAATGTGTATTTTAATCTGATGTCATACAATAAATATGATTGGTCAATGAAATTACTACACTTATATCTTCAGGTCTTGGTTGCCTGCGAGCCTCTCCATGATGCCTTAATTTGTCTCTCTCCAGCTATCCAGGATAAAAGAGGGTGTGAAAAGAGTGTTTCTCTTCAAATGCATGCCACAGGGGATGAGGGAGAGATCATTAAAATTCAAGTTACTTCAAATGAAAGCATGGGTATTTTTAGATGACAATAGTCCTAAGTGATAGCTCTCCATAGTTGTACTATGCGGGGTGCGGTAGTGATGGAAAGGAAATGCTGATCTGGATCAAATGAAAGTTTATATTAATCAATGCAAGGCATGTGTTAACAAACAGCTTTTTCCATTTATTCAAATCACAGAGAAACAGGACAGAGACAACAAGCAGAATTAGGTAGACAACACTACAATATCATAGTAATAATTACTGTATATGTATCATTTTTATGACGTTTTTCTTAATGTCCTTGTTCATAAATACCTATAAAGCAGGTACTCTGGTTGGATCACACTCCTTGACCAATGCCTCAATCACAAATAAGTCTATGGGTCTTGGGATCACTGCTTTTTGGAATCTGATCTAGGTCACGGGTGATTTTCATAGCAAACCGGAAAAATCTGTAATATAAAGTCGTATTGAGTTCTTCAACAACAACGAAGGGAGTTCCTCCGTTAAAAACGCACACATACCGTAGGCAAAGCCAAACCAAACCTAAATACAAAACATACTTTTGTAACTCACAGCTCTGACAATAAGACTCATATACCATAAACATACTCTTGAGATCAGCATAACAGGATGTGAACTTACACATGAACATGCTGCCAAACACAGGCTCAAATATAAAATTATGTAAACAACAGGCAGTGACTGCACAAAACCACAAACAACAACAGCACTGTTTATTTAACCAGGTACACCCATTGGGGAGAATTCACAAAGAATGGATTGCAGCCGCTAATAGCCCCGTGAATTGCGCATCAATTGCGTCCACTATCTGCACCGTCTTAGCGTCCGATTCACAAAGGATATTGCGCTAATGATACACTGTAATCATTGTTTGCAAGCGCAAAAACCGTAAAGTTTTGCTGCTGAGTGCAATTTGTGCTTGCATCTGATTGCAGCTGCACCGGCTCTCCATTGCGCATGGCGCAAATTGTGCCCCCATCGCTCCCTCTCCACGCCCCCCCCCTCGGGATGCCGCCCGTCACCTATAGGAAGCGCCGGCCCTGGCTGTGACAGTAATAATAATTATAAGAATAATGACAAAATATTATTTACAGATCACTGGAAAGCCTGGGTGTCACACCCCTTGTCCACGCAGTTACAACCAACTCTCTGCAGATACTAAGAATTTCACTCTCACTGCGTGTGGCTATTAGCGCCGGGATTTGTGAATTGGACGTTTTTTTGAAATGAGGCTCATTAGCAGCACAAAAGCGGCACAATCCTTTTGTGAATTTGCCCCAAAGTTCGTAGATTCAGAATCTAGATTTTTAAGTGTAAACCCCCTACACGGATCCAGTGACTCTTATCAGTAAAGGATCTGTAAAGCAAACATCGTAGGAATTCGGCTTCTGAGAAGTTTTTAGAAGCCCACGAGCAAGACCCAGTCAGGGAAGTTCTTGATCTCTCCCATCTCACTCAGCTGCTGGTCTCCATGGAGCAGGGTCAGCTTGTAGCGGAGACGCACTTTACACTGTAGAAAAGAGGGAAGAGAGGGTAAATGATACGGCAGTGTGAAGGCTTATAGAGGACAAAGCGGACTAGATTAGAGTAGTTTCTTAAACACATCTTTATTGTTCTAACTTCCTCTGACATTGACAATAATTGATAGACCAGCAAGTGTCGTATGCAAATTCAAATCTGTATACATGCATGCAAACAGTATTTTGCATAAAAATATAATGATGCCATATACATGTTCACATTGTTTATATGCAATTATTTTAATCAATTCTCAATTAGGCAGCCATAGGCAAAGTGCTTGATGGGAAATAGTTTCATGTATTTCAGATCAATATGCCCCAACTCACCTTGTGGGGATTCGCCAGAAGCAAGACCTGAGAGATGGCGGCCGGAGGGAGAAGAGGGTTGTAGGGAGGAAGCTGTGTTGCAGAAGAGGGCTGGAGTTTCACCAACATCTTCTGAAGGAAAGGTTTCGAGTTGGAGGATTAAGCATGTAACTGATTCTTGAATAAGGAACATCTCCTCAAGTCTAATGAGCACAGCACACAGCAGTTATAAACTGTATTCTACATATTAAATGAAAATTATTAGTTGTGAAACAAACAATGCAGTGTGGGCTGGAATTCTTATACACACATTATACATTATATAAAATGCCATCTCAATGAGTTAGTCATTCAAACATTCCACTTCCATATTTGTCAATAGGTTTTTAAATCACCTTATGACTTGACTTTGTTACCTTGGGAACAGCAGCCTGAAACATGAAGTCTTTAATATAAAGCGAGGAGGTGTTCACCATCGACAGCACCACCACAGCAATGCTGGGGTGTCCTGGTGGAGCATCTTTGGCAAAATGGAGGGAGACATGTACCCCGTCTTGGTCGTATACAGTGATGGGCTCCAGTTGACCTGCCGGAGACAGAGAGGATGGCCATCATTTCAAAAGCCTGATGCCCAAGTGACATCCAGACCATATGTAGCCCAGACAACGTTGTGAAAAAGCCTTTTTCTTTCCCAGAGCTGGACTAACCGGACTAACTAACAGTGATTTCATGTTTCTTCAAGTAGCTCCTCTGCCTACGATTTGAATCTCACATCCTGAGCATGGCTGTGGATAAAACGCTGTGCAATGCAAGAGTTTTACTTTGTTTCAAGCAAAGTAGACGTACTGGGCCTTATCGTCTCCACGGGGACGTAGATGTTGGTTAAAGGTTGTTGAGGAAACAAACTCCCCTGCAATTTGACCGGGGAGATAGGAACTTGCGCAGGCTGCTGCTGGGACGCTGTGGTGGGTTGATTTTGGGGGAAAGGCCTAGTGGGAAAAAAGACGGAATCAGTGTTGGAGCCAAGACCAATTCACACCCGATTGTCTAAAATCTTCCCCTTCTCACCAGGTGTCGGTGCCATTTAAGGGTGCGGTGTCCTCTCCACAGCCATGGGCGCTCAGCAAACGATCGCTCCTTCTACACAGACCATCATTCACTTGGAGTCCTTCACTGAACTGAGACATTGTAACATTGGAACATTTGTAAAAAATAAAATTAAAAAAACTCCCCTTTCAAAACAAACTACCTGGACTTCTTGACCCCAAGTCTCACCAGCATTAGTTCCTCACAGTAAGTCTTCCGAGTCTCCTGGTTCTGACTCTGTCTTGAGAGCGGAATATCACAGCCTGTCAACACGGACGATAAGATTAAACAGGTTTTAATGCTTTACTGAGTCTTACGCCAGGTCCATGTTTCCCTGCACGCCTGCTCGCTCAGCTTCACCCTCTTCATAGTGCACAGAAAATAAAGTGCGAGAAGGCAAACGGGTGCGTTGTGATGCCAATGTGCCTCAAACGATTATTGGCTCCAAAAGATTTGGTTGAAAGGTTACGAGTTGCATTATTAGATAAGCTTCCCATATCCAAAATAATTATATATAGAAAGCGGTTTGTCATTTTGTGTATATCCATCCATATCAATTGCTCAAACTTAGTGTGTTTGGCAATGCATGTACAATTATATTCAATAAACTACTAAACAAGGTGTTAATTGATCAAAATGTAAGAAAAAAAAAATGCAACACCAACTTTCAACCAACCAACCATATACAAGGCCTTCATTTTCTTATATCCTAGTTTTTGCAAATGAGATGATGATGATGATGATGAGATACTTTTATTATCCCAAGGGAAATTCTTTCTTCACAGTAGCTCAGCAATAAATAGTAAACACAGTGTAGCAGAAGTAAAAAATAAAAATACACAGTATCACAATATCAACAATAAAAACTACAATAAAAACACAGTATCACGGAGTCACAGTATTAGGTGTGGAGAGTCAAGTCTATAGTGCAAAGTGTAAGTGTGCAAATATTCATATTGGCCACCCCATTTCAGGTCATCCATGACTTATATAGTAACAATAATTATTTTCAAGAAAGTATTTAATAAAAAATTAAGCTTTTGTGCATGTTGATCACAAACCAGGCCTTAAGAGGACAACAAAGAAAGAAATTCAGAACAAGAAGCTTATACAACAAGATCCACAAAGGAGTAAAAAAAACACAAAACATTTTGGACTTGCCTAGATCGATGAGCTCATGGTCACCTACTGAATGAGAGCGAGAAGAAAGAGGGGAGGAACTGGGAGTAGCAGGAGAAGAGAGGGGTGAGGGAGAGAGGGTGAAGGGAGGGGGCGAGACGTCTCGTCTGTGTGTGTGAGGAGAGTCCAGCTCCGATAGGTCGATGAGGCGGTAACTCTTAATCTCTCTGGGACTTGTGGGTGCTGAAACAAAAAAACAAAACAAGACAAGGAAGTGTCAAACGCAACAACCTCAAGGAACAAAGGCAGAACATTGCCGTGCCAAACCAAACAAATTTGTTCTTTCTTTTCCACGTCGTGTTAAAGAAAATCTCCTGTATTTTTTTTTTTTTTTTTTTTTACTTAGACCTCAGATCACTGGGAGTCAACCTGAATGATTTGCATCACCTTTCAAATTGATCCAGTGTTGAGAGAAGAGCTTCAGACGACTGCTTTCGAAAGATTCTAAAGATTCCGATGCCAATCACTTGCCAATCACCGATGCCAATCACTAACAGCAGTGCATAGCTGCTTTCACACATGTACTGCAACCCTGAACTTATCTAGACATTACCCAGAGGAGCTGTATGTGAGAACGCAAATGACCAATTCAGTTGGAGCGGACATTAAACAGACTTTACCCCGCCAGCTCCCTAGTACAAAGTCCATGTAATGTCCGATTGAGCGTGAATAGAGCAGGTCATTGTCCGGAGAATTCACAGCGAGCGAGTGGGCGTGTTGATGATGTTTCTATCATGCGCCAACAACACACCCACTTGGGGTCTTGGTGCACGGAGTGTACCGTACTCTTTTCTCGCCTGTACATTGCTTTCCACTATTTCGTTGCTATATTGTGGATACGTCCAAATACATGCAGTATTGATATCAACGGGAAAACCGTCATCATTATGGATGAGTCGGTAGCCTCGTCCGCCATATTCGATGTCCTGTAACAAAACACTGCCATTTCCGCAGTGTACGTTTTGCGTCATGTCCAGCCTCCTACACGCTCTCGCCTAAACCAAACAGAGTATTTCCAGTAGCTGAGAACGCGTGTGACACGGACAATCTCCTGTTGTGTGCTACATGTGTGAAAGGGCAACTCCGGATAATGTGAGATGAGAAAATGGCTCGAGTCATTTTGTGAGCTTACCATTAACTTCTTTTTGACTCCGTTCTCCTTGTTCTCCTCCGTTACACTCATTTCTCCCCATCCTGTCTTTATAGGCGTTGACCGCCAGTGTGAGTTCATCGTTAGCTGTCAGGATCTGAGCCAGCGCCAAATCGTCATCCGTGGTGTCGCTGGCGAGCCGGAACAAGCTCGGCCTGAGCCTATCGCAGCGCTCATACAGAGCCTGGAGGGGAGGGTGAAACCTCTAATTGCTGCATACAATATGCACCTTTTACAATATATATTTGAGGATATATTCACAAAAACAACACATCAATGATACCTTCAGGTCCTCATTGTGCTGTGACGGGGTTCCTGCGCTCCTGCTTTGGTCCAGGACTTCTCTGAGCTGTCTGGTGCTGCTCTCCACCTCCTCTAGAGTAGAAATGCGCTTAGACACCCTCTCAGCCTTCTCCTGTTCCTGGAGAATGCGCGCACACGCACACACACACACACACACACACACACACACACACACACAGTTCCAACACATATATGCACACAAGAATCAAGGTCATTAGCCTCCACATTAAGTCAAATAGCGCTCCTTACTTCTTTGATGGTGTTTTTAATGAGTCTGTTGGCAGTCTGCAGGTCCTCAGGACGGGTGCTTTTCAGTAATCTGGCCAATAGCTAAAGGCATAATACACAATTAGAATGCAATTTCAAATTGAATTGCCATCATCAATAAATGCATACACACAGAAACACACACACCTCAGCCTTCCCTTCCTGGTCAAAGACTGAGTCTGTTGCTTTCTGAGGTGGAGGGGGCATCACAATTGTGTCCGGCAATTTGGGATCTTTTTTCACGACACCTAAAATATATATATACAAACACATGAAGATGATTCTGTTATTGAGTAAATTAATTTATATGGATGCCACTGCAATTTGGAACTGTGTGGATGGTGCAAAAGCTGTAGTCAGTTTCTGTGTTACCTTGTTTCTTGAGCATGCGATACGCTTCCTGGATCTTTGCTTCATCTTTCAGCCACAGGGTCCAACTGTACAGCACCTCTGTCACCCTTTCTTTCACCTTCTGGGGACTCCACTGGCCCAAATACTGTGGAGACAAAATCACCGGATTCATAAAATAATGAACAAAGTGACATTATTTTGTTTGACTCATCTTGAGTCATCTATATTTTTCACATATTTCTATATTAGGAATAGCTTTGAAGCAACCTTGTTTCTGGTGCAGGATTATAAGAAAATGGCAAAAATAGAATATTGTATTGTATAAAGAGGTGACATCTTTCTAAAATGCAAGAAAACCAACTTTGTATGCCTTATTCTCAAAACAAAAAGATCCCAGATCTCAGTTTTAGTGTTTAGAATATTCAATAAATATTGTGAATATTGTTCACTAACAGATAATATAGCCTCATTGTTTAGATGTTTTCCTTGATGTCTACCCAGAATTTGGATTTATTATTAGCTTTTGGAAAAGATGAAGTGATGCTTTTGATCCCCTGACTGGCATTTACATTCAGAGGTACCAGATTAATCATTAAAAGGAGAAGACAATAGAGGCTGAGAGCACCATATACCATCAAGCACTCATAGTACTCCACGTAAATATCGAAATGCTCAAGAATCAGCTAAGAATGTCCTGTGATTCTGAACGCAATCTAATATTGGACCATTAGAAACACACATTGAGTGCAAAAGGAAGCCACATCAACTGTGATAGAAAAATGCAATAATTGATATATGCTGGATAACAAATGGATCATGATTTAACGGTTTGAAGTGTATGATTTACATAGCTGATGCAATCTTCTTCATGGCTGGTGTTTGCGCTCGTGTACTGTAGTTTGTATGACATCACAGAGTGTGGCCACCAGAAGTTTCTCCAAGTTTCCAGAATGTTCTTAGCAACTCAGCTTATGTGATGGCAAAATAATGTCTTGACTCTTTGCCTATAAAAACGGGCTCCCTCAGCCAGTCGAGAGAGAAATTAGGCTTGCATATCCTTGGGGTCGTGCGGCGTAGGGGTTTGTGTTGTTTTTATGTGTTGGTGTTTTATGTTTTTGATTCTGAGTTGTGCTTTCTGTTGTTTTTGTTTTTGACACATTTGGAATGTGCTGATGGTTTGTCCCACAGCGTACGTGGTCGCTGTTGGTTTTTTGAACAAAGCAAAAAAAAAAGGAGAAAATCATGCGGCTCTGTAGAGGTGGAAGGGAGGAATCGGTTTTGGTTTGGGGGTCTGTGGTTTCATCTGCAGTATTTGTTTATGACATATTCGGAAGGTGTTTATGATCTGTCATCTGCTGGTTTTATTTTCTAACATATTTGGAATGTGCTGATGACGTGTCAGTGTATGTGACCTATGTTTGTTTTTGAATGAAACAATAAAGGAAAAATAAAAACAATTTGGGGCAAAAGGAAGTGACCAGCTGCCTTGAAGTGTATGCTGTGTTTTCTCTCTCTTTGTTCTGCGGAATAAAACCTTAGTTCCAGTTAACTGGAAAAAAAATGGGGCACAAGGAACTGACCATCTGCCTTTAAGTGTATGCTGTATTTCTTCACTCCTTGTTCTGCCGAATAAAAGCTTAGTTCCGGTTAACTGAACAAGAGTCTCAGTGTTGTTTCCGATAGCAAGGATTTGTCTGATTTGTCTGACCGACCACGCGGCCGAGGAAATTTCCTCCACAAAACACACCAAACGTGACTGCTGATTGTACCTTGTACCTAACAGAAACCAGAAATTATACTGACCTTTGGTATGAGGACTTTGATGAGCTCGTTGAGGAAGCGGAACTTGGCCGCCTCACTGTGAAACCTCTTGCCACAGTTGTTCATGCAAGCCTCCAAAACCTGAAATGCACAGAATGTGAATCGAACAGTCCTTTTGTTGTTGTTCTCCAAGTGGACACACAGGAGAAGCAGATTTTATACAGAGTGCTCCCAGTTAACCATCAATGAGCATCACATGATGCGAGTCATGAACCTTGACAAGCTTCTCAAAACTGTGCTTTATACTCAAGCACCGCAAATCAACTTCCATGTACAGGGAAGAGATTCATATCTAATCTAAAAGCATGCCATTGTGTCAATTGTACCATGTGATAAAGAATGTGAAAAACAGACATTTATCAAAGCCACCCATGTCCTTCTGTTAACGAAAGAATTACATTAGAATACATTGACGGCACTTTCACTACATTGTACTGGGTGCGTGTAAAACCCAGTTATGAGAGGAATATTGGTGTGGTATATACCTGATCATAAAGATAGTTATCAAATAATACCGTTGCCCATGGATGGATCTCAAACAAGGCAGTGAGGCGCTTAACCCATACAATTGGAAATTAATATTCAAGTTTGGTCTTGTGTTCAATTCACTCAAAATCTCTTACGGTCAGAGCTTGCAGAGCTTCTTTCTCCTGAGGGGACTGGATTTTGTGGGCCAGAAGCCGAGTGGCCACCTGCGGGCTGAGACAAAAGTAAGGACATTTCAGTCACATTTCATTGTGAGATTATTATCATGTGAAATTTGAAGAAAATGTTAAATATAGCATGAAATACGATAAAAGGTTTTAGGAAAAATACTTCAAAAAGACTTCAACAGCACTGAGTGTAATGTTTTCCTTTGTTGCTTGTGCAGTAAAATGCATTACATGGACAAAACTAAAACTTGACTGAGCAACAAATGTTCCTCAATATGCTCACAGGTGTTGGCATGACAGGTCCAAGTGAGAAAATGTGGTTAGAGCTGAGCAACTGCCGGTTTCATTTCGAAGATGAAATGGTCTTCAGTAAAACCTGGTCCTAATGTCCCTCTTACCCATCATTTTCCTGGTTTACCAGCTGGTAGAAGGCCTGGATACAGTCCCATCTGTCCTCCTGGTTCTCTGGGTCTGTGGCCTTGTCTGGAATAAAGACATCAAGTGACCCAGCTGAAGACAAGCCAGACCAAAGTGAATGTAAATGTAAACCAAACCAAAGGAAGCATGGAGTCATACACTTTCATAACATAACCTATGTGACAGTACAAAACAGAAACAAACAAACAAACAAACAAAAAAAGAAACAGGAGGATGTAATCTAATAGTGAAGTAAAAATAATGCTGTTTTGGCCTTAAAGTGGATGACACTACAAGTCCCAGAATTCCATTTGAAATGGAAATGTCGGTGTTTACCCTCGGTTTCGCTCTAAGACGCTCATTTTCTCTTCTTCTTTTTTTCTTTGTCACTTCAGGTGGTTGGGATATGTTTTAAACCAAGGGCACTGTTCTTTTTTGTGAACATTCATCCATATCGGCAGTTCACTGACCACAACCAGCTCTGCTGCTTTATCAAATTCACGGTGGCTGCCTTTCACTTCTTGCACGTGCCCAATCTTTGCATTCTTGCTGGGAGAGGCGGCGGACCCCGCCACCAACAATGGAAACAGCATATAGAGGAGAACATACATAATGGAAATACATTGAATGACGGAGTCTTGGCTGAGTCTAATCTGCCAGCTAAAAAACATAAAACATAATAAAGTTACGGATTACCACTTTAAATCTTGTTGCCTGCATTACAAGAATAATTCTCTGTTTTAAGGTCAACAGTATATACTGTATACACAACTAGGCCCATATACACTCGCACCTTAGTAGGGACACTATACTGGGTAGGGCCTCCCTTTGCTCTCAAAACAGCCTCATTCTTCTTGACATGGATTCCACAAGACGTTGAAAACATTGCTTTGAGATTCTGCTCCATGTTGACATGATTGCATCACGCAATTCCTGCAGATCTGTCAGCTGCACATTCATGCTGCAAATCTCCCGTTGGATCACATCCCAAAGGTGTTCTATTGGATTCTGATCCAGTGACTGGGAAGGCCACTGAAGAACACTGAACTCATTGTCATGTTCATGGAACCAGTTTGGAGACGACTTTTGCTTTGTGACACGGTGCATTATCATGCTGGAAGTAGCCACTAGAATATTGGTAAATTGTGGCCGTGAAGGGATGCACATGGTCAGCAACAATACTCAAATAGGCTGTGGCATTCAAGCGATGATTGATTGGTATTAACGGGCCCAAAGTGTGCCAAGAACAAATTCCCCACACCATTACAACACCGCCACCAGCCTGGACTGTTGACACATGGCAGGTTGGGTCCATGGATTCATGCTGTTGCCGCCAAATTCTGACCCTACTGTACCATCTGTGTGCCTCAGCAGAAATGGAGATTCATCAGACCAGGCCACGTTTTTCCAGTATTCAACTGTCCAGTTTTGGTGAGCCTGTGCCCAATGCAACCTCAGCTTTCTGTTCTTGCCTGACAGAAGTGGAACCCGACATTGTCTTCTGCTGTTGTAGCCCGTCCGCCTCAGGGTTCCACGTGTTGTGCACTCTTGAGATGTTTTTCTGCTCACCACAATCGTACAGAGTGGTTATCTGAGTTACCGTAGCCTTTCTGTCAGCTCGAACTCCGTTGACTTCTCTCGCCAATGAGGCGTTTCCGTCTGCAAAACTGCCGCTCTGTTTTTGGTTTTGAAACCATGCTGAGTAAACTCTGGAGACGGTTGTGCGTGAAAATCCCAGGAGATCAGCGGTTACAGAAATACTCAAACCAGCCCGTCTGGCGCCAACAATCATTCCACGGTCTAAATCACATTTTTTCCCCGTTCTGATGGTTGATGTGAACATTAACTGAAGCTGCTGCCCCGTTGACGCATGATTTGGTGCATTGGCTGATTAGATAATTGCATGAATAAGTAGGTGTACAGGTGTTCCGAATAAAGTGTTAAAGGTGCAGTGTGTAGGATTTAGCGGCATCTAGCAGCAAGTTTGCGGATCGCAACCAACTAAATAACTCTCCCGTCACCCTCCCCCTTCCAAGCGTGTAGGAGAATCTACGACGGCCCCGAAACTCACGAAAAACACGAAAGTCCCTCTCTAGAGCCAGTATTTGGTTTGTCCGTTCTGGGCTACTGTAGCAAGATGGCGGCGCAACATGACACGCACTGACCCGCTCCCCACGTACATATAAACGGCTCATTCTAAGGGAATGAAAACAACGATTCTTATTTTCACCCAAATAAAAACATACTTAGAATAATATTCTATTCCATTTCTGCCAAGTCCGTTCCGCTGGATGCCACCAAAATTCTACACACTGCACCTTTAAGTGAGTATGTACACAACCGGGCACATACAGTTCCACTGCGCAGTTGCAACGGCAGCAGGTTTTATCTTCCCATCTGAAACCGCAACTTCCTGTACGAAGTTGTTTTTCGAGTTGTAACTAAAATACAAAATACACTGAGCTCGATGTAAAACTTTGACTGAAACCAAAAACTAGTATAGAACTGCATCGTGCAACACAACCCAGTCCCAACCGACCCACGAGAGGAAGTGTGCTGGGGTAGTGACCGGCCACGGTTAGGCATATTTGTTTAGGTTAAAAGAAAAGTCCTGGTTTTACTGAAAACAAACTGAATTTAAATAATAATAATAATAATCTTTATACTTACTGAGCCATGACAACAGAGTCCCTGCGCTGTCACTGGTCGCCATACCCGGAGGGAGCAGTGTGTTGTGGTGGTTTTGGTTTCAGACCGACGGCCCTGCCCTGCGACATGTGACTCTCACACTGGAGGCACGTCGTCAACATACAGGCCTATTATT
>OMKR01049485.1:0-11687 GCA_900302355.1 Cyttopsis rosea | reverse complement strand
CTTTGTATCCCACCCATCCCACCCCACCAAAATGTCTTGCAGTCCCATTATCCACCACTTGGTGGCACTGTTGCTTCACCCATCCACCCTCAGACCAGGGACTTTTTCTTCCCTCTCCCAAGCTGCTGACTCGAGCAGGATCACAGTGACCCGATCTGATCTAATCTGATCAGAGCGACTGACTCGCTGCCATCGCAGAGGGGTCAGCGCTACGGACGAGTGAGTCACGGCGGAAAGAATGAGAGGCTTGGCGAGAGGCGATGATCTGGCTGACCGTCCACTTACACGACGTGCTGCGAGAATGCGAGAAACACCTGTTATCGATCCGCATTGTTTGCTGGTAGGTATTAGGCCAAGCGATGAAAGGTTCGACTCTTTTTTGAGATTCGGCTCCTGACAAGTCACTCTGTAAAAAGGAGCAGTTACATTTTTTTAATTCTTTGTTCATTTGATTCAGTCGGTGTAACGCCCGGTGAGCGAGGGAGAATCTCCTGAGCGACGACGATCAGAAGAGTAAGTTTGGCTCTGTTGGGACACGGAATTCTCACAAAGAAAAGAAAACGTTTTATTCTGGCAAGGTTATTGATTTAGGCGGAAGAGCGCAAGTGTGAATCTCAAAAATGTTTTAGCCTTAAGAGTACATCATCAGTCACGTTCAACATGAATTACGGCAAATGTCTCAGATCTTTTCCCCCATATTTATTTAGTCCCTGAAATGATTTTCACTTTGCAAGTAAGTAGTAAATTCAAGGAGCTTGTTTGGGCACGTTGCTCTTTTCGTTGCAGAATCAAGATTCTCTTTTGCTGGAGTGACTCCCGATTCAAAAAATATTTGTTCGTTACGAGCTAATCGTTTCAGATTCTTTGTTCGAATTGCATTGCCTCAGATATTCGCAGTTACTTGACACAATTGTCAGAAAGGCCCTGAAGACACCTATGGAGGAATGACTTTGGCGTCATGGTGACAGTTGCACGTATCTCAGTCTCTGACCTTGTTGATGGCGATGGTGAACGCCGGCTCCACGCTGGACTCCAAGTCTTCCTGCCGATGGTGACAGAAGAGGTTCGTCCCGTTCAGAACGCCGTACACTTTAGTCCAGCTCTGAGGGTCGCCTCCCAGCTGCTGCGAGGCAGAGAGAGGGAGGGAGTAGATTAATAAATATATAAAAGGAGAAATGGAGAGGAAAGGAAGGAAGAGGGTGTATAAAATAAAATAGTACAGTAACAAAACTGATTATCGTCTTTACCGCCACCCACCATACCTTGACTTTTAGACACCCACTCATCATCTGTTTGGTCATACAGAGCGGCTGGGCGGCCAGGCGACAACACACACTGCCATAAAGAGGAAGCCAGTACGAACACTCTTCTATTTGGGAGAGAGAGACAGAGACAGGGGGATAGGGGAGGAAAATAAACAGGATGAATTATTCAACAGCCAATATGACATTCTGACCACAGAAAAACACACCTCTAAATACAGACAAAAGCAAAGACATGCACACACACACTCCACTAGAGTTGACACATAAAAGCCAGTGTCTGGGTGTAAAAAGAGGCTGGCAGCTGGAGAGAATGTGGTGAAGTACAGCCATGAAACTTTACTGCGGCCTGAAGAGCCGATGAATAAAACACCAGGGCCCGTCTGTCGGAGCACCGGGGCCCTTATTAGCCCACATCATTACGCTTTTTACACAGCAGCCACCTTATATACACACACACACACACACACACACCGTGACATTCACAATAGCTGTCTGTCAGGGAACATGGGAAGGAGGATAAGTGAGATAGAGAGAGAGAGAGAGAGAGAGAGAGAGAGAGAGAGAGAGAGAGAGAGAGAGAAAGGTAGGTTTGCTGGTAGCCATTTGAATGAGGACACAAAGCAGATCATGTGGCTGATTTGGCAGGAAAAAGACAAACGTTGCATTGCATTGGAAGTCGGAAATCTGTAATTTCGGTAGTCCTCCCCGCTTCTGAACTAAACGTGTTCCGTTGCCTCTGTTCTGTTATCTTGGTAAACTCAAGCAATCTGCCCAAAAATTCCAACTTGGAATTCTGACTTCAATGGCCATTGCTTTGCACTCCAAGTTCCACCTTCAATGGAACGCAGCATTAGACAGTGAGAAGAAGAACACGTGGAGCCCGCCACTCACCGTTGCCTGAGATGGTGAGGTCGTGAGTGCGGAAGCTGTCCTGGACGTGCGACAGTGACAGGGTGGTGTGGGCCAAGAGGTGGTACTTAGGACCCCTGTTGACACAGATTAGGATTAGATACGTGAGTGTTTGTCTGAATACATGAATAATGTTAACAGAATATTGTGAAACTAGATTCTCATTTGAAACCCGACTCACGGCACGGAGGGCACGGGCAGCAGGACTGGAGACCCCCCTCCATTGCTGACAGGGCTGCCGGCGGTGGGCTCCATGGCCGCCCGCAGCTTCTTCCCCGCCGAGCGGCCCAGCGAGGAGCTCAGCTTGCTGGCCAGCTTCCTGGGCGTGCTCCCCGCCGAGTAGTCGTCCTCCGAGCAGCAGCTGTACAGCTCCACGCGCAGCTCGAACGCCGGGCCCGCCTCATTACTGCAGAACAGAGAAATACACACAGAAACACAGAATATGCATTAGCTTCATCACAGTCTGAGGACTGGAATGAAGCGAGCCCTTTAATCCAGATGTAGGATTACAGGGGACTTTAACAGACAGGGGTTTACCATAGATAGATAGATAGATACTATAGATAGATAGATATTGGGGAGAGACATAGATAGATAGATAGATAGATAGATAGATAGATAGATAGATAGATAGATAGATAGATAGATAGATAGATAGATAGATAGAATTAGCAGAAAATAGGCTATATTCAATAAACATCAACAATAAAAACAATAAACAGGACAAGAAAAAAATCATATATAGTAAACCAAAATTGTAACTAGAAGATAGAAAAATGTGGGAATGTACAATAAACCTAAAACATTTTTGACACAATTTAAACTCTTACGGGGCCGAACACTCCGAAATGACAGCGTTACGGAACTACAGATCACTTACAATACGATGGTGTTGTCAAAGCAGATGTCGGTGAGCGTGCGGTCCACCATCACCATGTCCGTGTCGAAAATCTCCCCGCCCAGCTGGAGCAGGCAGAACACGGCACACCGGTGGAGCTCTGGTGGGGAAGACGCAGAAAGATAAATAAAATAATAATAATATTAATAGTAAAAAAACACCCAAATAAAACATTTCACTGTGAAATTGTTTAAAACACAGGACAAGCCACATGTGAAAGGCATTATAACACAAACAGCCTTTATAACTCAAACAGGGGAACTCCCCAGTGGCCGTTTTAACAAGGGTCCAGAACGAGGGGTTGCTTCACCTCAGGGGGGCTACAAGGGAGTATGTGGGTGTGGGTGATAAGAGTGGGAATCACAAGGAACTACTGTGTAGGTCTACAAAGCTGTGAAACCCCATACACAACTTTGCTGCAGTCAAAATAACCCTTTGTACAAAAAGATGCAACCTGCGTGATAATCGCTAAATAGAAACGGTTATTCTTTCCATGCAAACCAAACTTTTTCCAGGAAGAATCTATTTACAATCTTGGTTTTCCCCTTTTAATGTTTTCTTGAGTGTATTTATTAACTGTGGTGTTTTTTTTTTTTTCATAAATCATCTGATGATAAATATTTGGTAATCCCTTAAGGAGTATTGTGATAGAAAAATGCAAATGATTGATGCTTTGTTCATTGATTGATTTAAGACACTGCTCCTCATCAAGTGTGTAGACATAAGACTTGATTTTCCACTCTCAAGTACAGATTTTTCACTCTTAGAGACAGACGTACCTGTTTTATCTGATATAATCATCATGCTTATGCACAATGGGGATTGTGGACTGTGAACGCGTCACACTGCTGATCATTCTATGAAGAACAAGACATGTGACATGTGACTAGGGGGCGTCGTCTCAGAACGACACCCAACCTTTTGGCAGAATAAAGTCTCCAGTCTCTCCAGCAGAGGAGAAGGCACAGTGTACTGAATTCACTGCCTTTGAAGTGTAACTGTATTATCTCTCATTATTCTGCAGAATTAATCCGTTAAAAGAACCTCAATTTGTTTCCTGACAGCGAAGCAGATTTATCTCACCGACTACGCGGTGTAATTTCTCCGACAGTTATATAGGGTCTATTTTTTAAACTTAAAATTATAGGTAAATTCAGGCAAACCCGAGAATGGAAGGTCACACCTATGCCCGTGAAACCTCGCTTTGAAATCCAATCTGCTTATTATTTCAAATACACGTTCGATTTTCTCCCCCTGTTCAAAATATGATGAGCGTCAGTGAGAAAACACGCTCCACTCCTCAGACACACCCGGGGAGGGTTTCGTCTCCATCCTCCTAATGACCTTGACGAACGGCCTCATTAAGCGTGGTTAAGAGCATTCCACCTGTCTCCAGAGTTCATTCAAATGCACAGGCTGTGCAGATTAATTCCTTTTTGGGTCATCAGGGGGAGAGGAAGGAATGGCGAGACCTCCGTAATGATGGTGAACCCCCCATTAACCTTATCACGAGGAGGTCGGTCTGTAAAAATATGTGTACACTCTGTATACGAACCTCCATGGAAACTCAGACAACAACATCAACACCTGAACCTGTTTGGCTCCAGAAATCTTTCGGTGCCAAAAACAACATATGGAGAGATTCAAACAGAGGGTTGTTTCTATGAAAACGTTAGAAAAAACACACAGTTTCCAAACAAATGAGGAAAAAACAGAAAAAAAAACACATCTCACTTGTTTTCATTTTAGGAACATTCTGGGCCGTAATTGGCGATCCGTGTCAGTTCTGCAATTTCTCAGATCCAGGATTTAAGCCAAAGAGAACTGGGCAGAACTGGCAAATTTCTTATAAGCAGGAGTTTTCCCCAATCCCCAATATCTGGGAATCTGGGAAGCCATTCGACATCTTTGAATCACTCATTTCACGTGTTGCACGCGAGCTTCATACAATCACATACTACTGTGAATAATTGACGATCCGTCATACGCGCTAGTACTCCTCACCTCCTTTGTTCTTGAAGTATTCAGTGTCTTTCCACATGAGGGGAATACGAAGATCTGCAAAGACAAGACATAGTGCACAGGATTAGACAGAGACCATAAAGTGATATTTAGAGATCACAATTATTACATAATCACCTCATTATTTGAGCTGATGGCAATTATTTCATCAAATCATTACCTTCCACAATAATGTGTTTTCATTCAAAATGTCAAGGGAATTTTAAGTCAATGTGAGAATGTTGCAACAAATGCAAATTTGCTTTCGATCTATTGGGTTGAGAAAAAAATATATGCTGTGAAGCTCATTGCCAATAAATGTCTCTTCTTCATGGTGGATGTGTATTATTACATTGTTATAAGCTTACACTATTATAGTGGTATAAAATGAACAAAAAATATTTAATTTTTTCAGAATTCATTCATAAATCGAAATTAACATAATAACAGCCTTAGTCATATTCACTCTTACTGCCAATATTTACACCAGCTATTGGGTTTTCCTGAACCAATGTTGCTATTTGTCTGTATATAAGTGTGTGAATGTGTGTGGGGGATGTAATTGGTACCCAACAGTCAAGGAAGGAGAAAGGGGCTGTTCACGAAGATAAAAAAGCTCCTCTGAATCTCAAAATCAACACTATTAATTAACAACACTATTACTAACAACAATATATTTTCTCAACCCAACAGATGGAAGAGAAGGTCTGAACCCTGTGGGACCACATTCTTTCCACAGACAGACACTGTATCTACATAGATGTGTGAATACACCGCCTGCTGCCATCGGCATTTGCACACACACACAAGCCTTGCATCGTGTGCCCTGCGATGACTAAAGATCAATTTTAACAACAATGCATTCCCTGCATGAAGGAGGGGCATTTAAATGACAAATGGAACTGGAATGGGGGCCGGTGTCTCCATGTGACCCCAACCACATCTTCTCAGCTACCGGTGGTACCTTCCTTTATACAATGACATTATAAACTCATGTTGTCCATCAGTCTTATTTTATCTTGTCTTCAGAAAACCTTGTGGTAACAAGCAGCACTTCAGCTTTTCTCCACTGCTGCTGTGCTCCTTACTGCAGGTTGTCTCTGCATTGTTGCATCTCCCTGAGAAACACTGACAGAACGCAACATACATTTATCGTGAGTGAGTAGACCCAACGCCGACCCGGGACAGAGCAGAGCTTGAGTAACGTACGTCTGAATCTCTCTTCTCCCTCACTAACCAGACATTTTACCAAAGGTCCCACGAAAAACAATTAAGTCATACTCTCTCCACAAAACGACATGCTGCAAACCTAAACGTTCCCCCGCCCCTCCAATTCTTTATCCAGGTCAGGTAGAGTGAATTTTATTTGGATGAGACCATTATCACAGCTATCACAGTCGTTGGGCTTTACAGGCCCACGTTGAAAGGACAGTTTGACGGCACAGCCTTGACCTTAAGCCATCAGATTGCCATGAAAACCCCCAGTGAGAAAACAGAAACACTTTGAGAAAGGGACACAAATAAGGGAACACCCTTCAGGCATGGTTAAGTGTGCAATAGGTGCCGAATAATGGAGATAATAACAGCAAGTCAAAGACCGCCAATTATCCATAGGAGTGCATTAGCAGTTTAATTTGCATATTTCACTTCAATTTCCCACTCCCCCACTCCTGCTTTACGACTTTATGCTCATTAATTCCATCTCTTTCTGCTGGTCACCCCACAAACAAACACACACGCTCGCTTCAACACTTCTACACTCACCTGAGATGGCCACCTTCCCCTTGCATGGCAGCCGGTCGCCCATCGGCCCGGCGTCCGATGACCTGCGCGCGACCCTCTGCATGACCTGCGCCTCCTTCATCCGCTGCAGCTCCGACATGTAGGCCATGATGCGGGTGCTGCAGGTCTGCAGGCTCTTGGCGGCCTCCAGGGCCTGATCCCGCTGCGAGCAGGCGGCCAGCAGCTTGCAGGCCCCATCACGCATCCGGATCTCATGGTCGATCTTCCTCTGGAGGTCGCTGTCCTGCACGGGCGGAAGGGAGAGAAGAGGGTGGAAGTGAGAGGGAGTAGGAGACAATATATAGGACGACAGTAGAAGACACTAGGATGATGGCATAAGTGCACGTGATTTCGTTGTGTCCGTTTTAATAAAAACAATGAACGAATGGAGCTTTAAGGCAAAGGAGGAAGAAGGGAACTGATAAGGGAAATTGGATATTCAATCAATATCAATAATCAACAATATCAATATCAACAATCCTAAAAAAAAGGCTCAAGACAAGCTACTGGTAGCTCACAGCCAACCAATCAGTAGCTTGCTAAGCAATTTCAAGGTAAATTATTGATTTTATTTATTGATTTATTAAAATATTCAAAAAATGTATAGTAATGTACAGTTTCTGATGGATCAAACTTCACAGCTGCTTTGTTGCTTGCCTCCCATTCTATGGCAGCCACCATTAATAATGTTTGTATACTCTCAATAACTTCACCCGTAGATTGTCATGATGTTGGGGGGGCAAGGTGAAATTGCATATTATTTACAATTTTGTTTTCACAATTTATTGAGGAAAACACTTCCTTTGTCTTTTTATGTACATTGAACCAGTAGCTCTCCGTATCAATAAAAGAGACTCTAGAGCAGCGGTTCCCAACCACCGGGCCCTGGACCGGTGCCGGGCCGCAGGGCATTTGCCACCTGGCCCTGAGAAGGTGGGTGGGGGTGCCCTGTTCAGGCGCACCGTCAAGGGCGGTGGCTGCCGCCCTGATACAATCGCTGCCCCCCCCACTGGCCATGAGTTGGGATCAAAAGTTTAGAAAATTAAAATTAAAATTCAGAATCCGCACCACTGCGCGTCCAGGTTCCCCGTTTCTCCAAACAAAACCAATAAAAACACAGTTTTTATTGTAGATGTATTTCTTTTCCTCCGTTTCCTAATTGAACGAAACAAAAAGAGTCCGTCCGTCTGTTAACATTTTGTGTGCTGTGGCCGTGATAATAAAAAGGTTGAGAACCCCTGCTCTAGAGGGTTGGAGCTGGTGTAAAGTCAGGGTGTTAGATGGAAGCCAAGTGGTGGAGTGTGTGAGGGGTGTGTATGTGAGGGGTGTGTGACAGAGTGGGAGAATGTGTGAAGTCTACTGTAGATTACAGACCTCTTGCGGATACATTACAAGGGAGTGTCCCTGGAAGTGTTCAGTGGTGTGTGCATATATGTGTGTGTGTGAGTGTGGGGGGGGGCATACTTTATACAGTACATACATACACACACAAACCAATTTCCCCACCCAGGATCTTCCCTTTCCTCAAGTTGCTTTCTAAGAGTGAAAAAAGGAAACATCAGCTAAATTTGAGGTGGCTTATCTGGGCCAAGAAAGTCCTCCTTTGGGGTAATTAGAATTGTCTTAGTAATGTCTGCACATGCACACTTGAATGCACAAACCACACACACATACACACACACACACAGGCGATCAGTTTTCAGTCCTCAAGGCCTCATGACAGAGTGTCACAGGGTATCCAGAGTTTTAAACAAATCTCAGAGAGCCTGGCAGACTCACAGATCGAGTGTAGGCACAGCAGTGTGACTGCCAGGGATCTTTTGGGTGTTTGTTTTTTTTGTATCATACATTTTTATTTAGCTGAGATTTAGATTTATAACTTGCTTGTTTGAATTCTATGGAAGAGGCTTGCGGCCACATGAAACAATTGGAAAAACATAATTTGAGTTCCGAGAATCATCTCAGAATAATGAGCAAAAAAGGCAGAATTCTGACTTTTTTCACATGGCAATATTGTGTCACATGTGGCCCCAATCCTCTTCCATAGAATTGTATGTACGGATGAACCCACAACGCAATTCAGCCTGCTCTTTTTCCCTTTTCTACACAATGCCAACCTATTTGTTTGATTTAAGCTTTTATTCCTTCACATTCCCTCCCTTCTACCTCACTGTGCTCGCCTTGGAGAACAGAACCGACAGGATTTTCTCGGATAACAAAACGGGCGATGAAAACTAAAACGACAGTTGTAAATCAAACGCGAGGTCCCTTCATCCCAATAAACTCCTTCTCTCCCTCTCAGCCGCGCCAAACAGGACAAAGCTCCCCAGCAATTCATTAAAACGCAGTTCAAATTGAAATACAACTTTGTTTGACACGCCGGTAGCCTGATACACTGCAGTTACATTACCGCAAGTCTTCCAGCAATAACATTTGGTGACATTTAAAGGAACCCAAGTGATAACTCGCAGACTGTTGTACATTAAACACGGACGAAGAACAGTATTAGGTGGCAGAGACGCGACAAAGCTTATTTATGATGAAAGATAATGGCCAGGATGTAGCAATGCCATCTGTGGTGAAAATTGGTGACTTTTCTGTGGAAAGTGGCCCCGACAATAAGCCTTCCTGCATCTCGGTGTTCATCTGCTGGTCTTGGCGTGAATCTAGAAAGCAGTAAACTACGTCTACGGTGTGCGACTACTAGCAATTTGGACTGATGGCTTTGTTTATATGGCTCAGAGAGTATGATTGGATAATGGATAATGGATGGATAATGTACCCAAAGAAAACAAGTCGGATATAAAAACAGCTGTTTCATGTACATACAGTACTGTACGTATCATTTTCCATTTAAGGGATTTAGCCGATACCAGCAATGGTTGCAAGGGTAGAATTTGCTGCGTTCCTGAAATCCCAGAGGGTTACATCAAGCCACATCTAAAAGTACCAAGACAATAGGAGTCAAGTGTTTGTCCCCCAACGCCTTTGCATAATAAATGAAGTGGTATTTTTGTATTCATTACTGGCGGAAAGAAAACACCAACAAAAGGTCAGAGAGAGAGAGAGCGAGAAAGCCATCGCTCAGACTCGTGTCTCAATGCCATTGTTTTGTTTAATGGTACACGAAACCAAGCTCCACTCCACGCGCTGCTGAGCCTGGAGCTGGAAACTGAACTGAAGTGAACTATGAAAACACAAAGATAGACACACACACACACACACACACACACACACACACACACACACACACACACACACACACACACACAAAGTTAAGGAGCCATGGGCATCACGGCGTAGTGCGTTGCCGCCGGTCTCGGTCTGTATTTATAGTAGCCAAATTAACAGCCCTGCTCCTGTTGGGAGGTCGTGAGTGTGTGTGAATGTGTGAGTGTGTGTGAATGTGTGAGTGTGTGTGTGTGGTGTCTCAGAATAGAAGACGATCAACCTAATTCTTAAAAGTGTAATCCTAAACGCTCTGCTGCGTGCAGGGGTTTACAAGCAGAGTAAACAACGTAACATAAACAGCCGCGGCCGAGAGACGTGAGGCGTCTAAGAGGGGAAATGAGACGTTAAACTGTAGTTTATAACTGTCTTTGGTTATCTGCGTCACACACGAACACACACACACACGCACACACACTCTCCATCGCATCAATCTCCATCGCGGTGTTTCCAAGGCGGTGGCAGGTGCCGGAGCAGCGGGCTGCTGGTGACGGTTCAGAGAAGGTGACAGGCTGAGATGGTGGCACAGGAAGGAGAATGGGAAGGAGAAGGAAGGACTCGGGGGTGGGGGCGGGGGGATAGGGAGTCACCCCGAGGGGTCGAGAGAGAAGGATGAGGGAAAGAGCGAAAACAAGCAGAATGTCAAAACAAGAGGCTGCGGGAGAGGAAGAGATGGCTCAGGATCAGCGGGGCAGGGAAACACTATCGCTGGTGGTGGTGGTGGGGGGGTAAAAAAAAGACAGGCATTACACACAAGTCAGAAAGAAAATCCCAAGGGTAAATGGAGGGAAAACTGGGCAAATGAGAAGGGGTTGGAGAGCAACGCTTGGTCTTGAGGTTGGACTGGTCCTCTTACAATCATGAGCAACGTGGTTCAATTCGACTTGACCGGTGGAAGAAAAGAAAAACCGCCAATTTGGGGAAAGAACGGAAAGTAGTAAATAAAAGCAAAGCAAGAAAATAAACAAACGCAAAAAAGCAGGTGATACTGGAGCTGAACTCCTTCAAATGTCACGAAACCTGCAGCTCTGTAAATGAATGGAAAATTATGAAGATAAAAGAAAAATATATAAGGTCCCTATAATAAATAAAGCTTTAATGTGTGATGTGGACTATTTTATAAGATAGATACCACACCTCAGTGGGGGGGTCGACTATATATTTCTACATTTCAACATTGCATTTTGCACTCATAAATTAAATAAGACGGTTCAATGACATAGAGAATTCACTGTTAAAACTCAAACAACAAAATCAGTTTTGATTAATAATATCACCAAAGCAAGACTTCCAATCCCACCAAAGCAAACAGAGCCATACAGTACGTCGTTTCAAAGCTAAATGGTGAAAATAAAAATGTGCCCAATAATTTAACTGAGCTACACACACAGTAGTAAATCATGATATAATAATCTGCTTGAACTCTTATCAGTGTGGTATTAATAATCAGGAGCTTCTTGGAGGGACATCACAGCCTGGTACCGCTGTAACCTTTCAGCGTCAACCTGACGCCTGGGAGAAGACCAGATGGTCCGTCCTCCGTCTCCCTATGGGTCCTTCACCGGCCCGCCTTAGATGTTGATCTTCCCCATTGGTGTTAGGGT
>OMKR01049483.1:0-19380 GCA_900302355.1 Cyttopsis rosea | reverse complement strand
CCCACACACTGACATTATAATAAGAATACTACTACTACTAATAATAATACAATTAATAACAATAATACCATATTCTTATTATTCTTATTATATAATAATAATAATAATAATATAATAATAATATTACTATTATTATTACGATTATGATGATGATGATGATGATTATTATTAATGATAATAATAATCATCATCATCATCATCATCATAATCATAATAATAATAATAGATTACATCATATTGGATTCAATAGATACTTTCGGTGATACAACAATGTGTAATCGGTGTCACAGCAGCTCAGCATCAGACTAAATCACAGCAAAGTAATAAAAGTACAACAAAAAAAATCACATTTATTTATTTGTTTATTTGTTTATTTAATTGATTAATTGGGGGGGAAAAAAGCTACTTTAGAATGTAAGGGAAGACTTTGACTACCTGCTGTAAAATCAGCACTCCTCACAAAAACATGTGAGTCTACTTCCTGAGGGTAACTCCCATCCCTGGGAGATTCAGGCATGAAAAACAACAACAAACCACCAAAAAGAAGCATTACGATCAATGATCCGTAGAACAACGATGACAACGAATATTGATAATTATTTCTCTATGTGTAGTGTTAATTACACACTATTGCATTTATTGGCAAAATGGGCAGTTGAGGTCGTTATAAGAGAGAAATATTTTGTACTGTGGAATAAACTGGAATAACTCACAGTTACCTGCCCCTCCCTCCGTCCTGGCTCCAAACCACCACGCCCAAACTTGATACAGTGCAAGATACCAAACCTGCAACACCAGACCTTGTAGTTGCAGAATGCAAAAACAATCCCAAGGGTAAATGCCGTTTCAATGCCTGAGAGGCTTAAGAGAGGCGCTGCTTTCTGAGTGGGAGAGGGGAAAGGCAGGGTTGCCCTCAGACTAAATGCGTCTCAATCTAGGTGCCATGGGGTCGCCAATTTACAGAGGAAGGGAATAACTAGGTTTAGCTGGTAAATAAAATGTCAGATTCACAAAGCCTCACCAGGGTCACGAGGCCCTATAGGCTATAGCCATAGATGGCATCATGATGAATCTACGCTGGGAACAGCATCACGGTTTGGGCAGACGATTCCAAACCTTGATCATTGATTGATTGATTGATTAGAAATTAAGCGAATTGAATATATTGGTGAATGTCTTTAATATTGATAAAGGCCCGAATGGATTTAACAAGCTGGACCATCCTCCTACTGGGATTATAACTTGAGCGCAGCAGATGGCTGTTCATCATCCTGTTGTAGACCCTACTGAAGTGTCCATCAGGGCTGATGTTTCATTGTTGTGACAGGTGGAGCCGAGGGCTAAAAAGGTCCAAAGGTTCCGTTAATGCTGTCAGTGGTTGCCGTTTAAGATACCAGGAGTATCATTGTAAACCCACTGGCAACCCTATTCAAGCTGCCCTCCAGATTAGCCCCGGCTTAGAGCTCTGGTAAGCCCCGGCCAACACCACAGGGGCAGACCTTCGCACGCAACCATGTATCCGTGCATGCGCTCGCGTGCGCGCACACAGGCCTTTCTCTGTCTTATCGGGAGATCGAGAGGGGGTGTGTGTGCGTGTGCGGTTTCATACACATCGCAGAATAATTATTATTTGGCTAAATAGCACTTATTGAAAGCCATCTGCCAGGTGCAATAGTGTGGCTTCCATTGATTAAGATGTCCCCGTTTGCCTCGCCATGGGCTTCCAGGGGACATGTTTAGCGCCGGGACATGACGGGTTTGATTGTAATGGACATTCATTATTGATGGTACGGTCAATATTGTGAAGCATCAGGCATCTACACAATGCATCTCTGTCACTGTTGTTTAGGGCATCATTAAGTGGTAAGTCATTGCTCAGTGAGGAGCAAGGCTATCCGAGACAAGGTGATTTAAACATCATTTACACCGGGGGAATTGCCATGAAAGGCAACACGCCCCCTCCTGTGGATGGACATAAATACGATGAAAATGAGAGAAAAACAGAAGACAATCCATAAGGTCGGGTATGAAGCCGTTTACATAAATTACGCAGCACGGCAACACCTGGTTGCAGGGGTCAAGGGAGGAGACGACCTCATTCACTGACGGCCACGGCGCTGTCAGGACATTGTAATCCATGTTGGTTAGAGAGATTTTGTTATTGGAAAAGTCAGACTGCAGGGATCACTTTAGGTCAAACAGAAGGCCTAATTTAGTGGTCGGGCATGTGCAGGACGCTCGCACACAAGCCTCAGATGAATGCACACTTTTACAGCAGCATGTCCACACACAGTGCAATTGTTATGTCACTCTTGAAAAGATTTAACGTCCTCTTAACGACAACACATGGACCTGATAGATGTTGCAGGATGTCAGAACCCCGCATTATAGGGGGATAATAACGGACAATAACAGGCATAAACCAGAGGATAAATTGGACATTTCACGATAGAACATGAGCTTTGTACAGTAGAGAGATTTATTTTCCTAGTTGGTAAATACAAAAGCAATTACAGCCTTCGCTCATTTTAGATTTTAGACAGTTGAGATCCACTTGTGTTCTCTTACAGTATGTGAATGGAATGCGACAACTATATGATTTCACTTCCTCAAAAGTTGATCCAAAGTAACCCTAAAAGCCCAATTATTTCCTGATTCCATATAACCTTGAAACCCCTTCCTTGTTTTTCTGTAAAAACAGTTTGATGATGCGGACTCCTTGCTTATGCAATGAGATCCCCAGAAAAAAAAAATTATTAAAAAAAAACTGTTAAGCAAACTGGCTTTCAAGCGGTGCCAGACCACAGCATACTGTACGCTCTCCGCAGCGTTGCTAAACCGTGCAACAGCGCCTCACGAGCTGCTCTGCAGAGCGGCATTGCGTGTTAAAACAGCATACCGCAGAAAATAAGTGTATGCATTCTCTACGAGAACATTTCGAAAGGAAGTAAGAACAAGTAGAGGCGGTCTTCGCAGGGGGTAGACTTTCCTAAAATCCCACTGTGGTTGAAAAAGGGAGACGAGCTGAAAAAGATGAAATAACAATAGAATATTGCATATGCATACTGTATGTACTGTATATAAGAAGTAGATATCATTAAATAACTGTTGTCACATTCTGCCTCGGCCCACGTCAATCAGTTTGAGAGGGAAAACTGTGTTTGGGGATTCGGTGGTAAGAGATAATCTTTTGTTGACATTTGGATTATGGGTTTGGGCTTTTTGGAGGTTACGCGACGGTCAGTGCAAAAGAGGTCGCGTTAGGGTCGCCCTCCGCCGCTGTTCCCCCGCAATCTCGCAGTAATCTGCAGCCTCACGAGCGCTTAGTCGAAGGCCCGCGTCCGTGTCCCTGTTGCCGTGCATCTGTGCCGCGTCCAGAGTGTGTGTGTGAGGGAGAGAGAGAGAGAGAGAGAGAGAGAGAGAGAGAGAGAGAGAGAGAGAGAGATGCAGAGCTGCAGACACAGAGAAGGCCACACTGTTGTGACACCGGGAGAGCCCTCGGGGCGAGCGAGTCACCGCTGCGTGGACGAGCGTCCGCGAACCGGCCGACATGTCTCCGCATCTCCCAGATGTTTCAAATATTTCTCCCTCTTCTCAGGCTGTGTCGATTGCAGCGTGTCTTCGGCCTCGGCAGCGCGGGACCGATAAGATCGGGAAAGGGGGAGCCGCCGAGTGTGCAGAGCATATACGGTCACTGGGTTCATTGTGAAAACCCTACGGAGGGCTCGGCCCCGCGATCCCAGCGAGCCAGTAAATCACAGAGACAGGCTCACACGGGCCTGGGGATGTTCACATGAACCGCACTGGTAACCCCCTCCTGCCCTCCAACAAAAACCCCCTAAAATACACACAAAAACCTTGCACTCCCACCGTTATGCTCAAATACACACACGCACAGGAGCCAGTAAAGCTATTGCCCTAGGTGATACACTTCTCCAAACCGCATTGGTTTGTACAGCCAGAGGCCGGTGGCCGCTGAGTGAATTTCATGGTCATGGCACCACCACTTTGGGCAAAGACCCCCAAAAACGCTGGGAAGATCTCCTCTTTTCTTGGCAACCGTTACCGTTTTCTCTGCGTATCACTCCAGCCCCAAACGTCATCTATTTTTGATGCGTCTAATGTCTCTTATGGTCAGTGGGTATTCCGGCAGCAGGAGGAACGAAACAGGGGAAGCTGTTGAGAGAGCTGGAAATGACCCACTTTTGCAAAGCCAAGCCCGAGCACATTTAACTATAGACAACAAACTGGCCGCAGACATTTAACTAAAACTGGAGGTTTCTTCTCATTGGCTAAAAAAAATAAATAATGATAATGTATAATACTGACCTTTCTCCATCCAAAAGGTGCTTGGCAGCATTTCACCATCTTCCTTCTTGAGTATGCGGTCACTACAGCTACATCACTGGGTCACTATGTGAAGTTATCCTTGACCCGAGCGCGGCCCTTCCCATTCCTACATGACTACCGTGTGTACAAACAACCTGATTCAATCCATCAGATAATTGGGCCAGCGCACGGGCCTGTACCGATCCAAAACTGATGGCTTTAAGAAAACAATCGAGAGGAAATTAAGTGAGTCACCCCATTTGCTTCCCACATGCCGCAAAAATCTTAATCGGTTCCAAATGGATTCCTCTCCGCGAATCACGATTCTCCTCCTGGCAGCGTCGCAGGCGGGAACCCGGAGCCCCGGAGAGGAGAGGAGAGGAGAGGAGAGGCGAGGCGAGGCGAGGAGAGGAGAGGAGAGGAGAGCCGTGCAGAGCCTTTACGTGCTGAGCCATGCTTTTCATTAAACTCTACAGGAACCCAGTCGCCGGCCTGTCGGGCCGGTCTTCATCCTGGTCATCAATAACTTTAACAGCAGCGTGTTTGCAGTGTGGGGTTGTGAGGCGGTTTGCAAAGCAGATCCTCCAATTTATCCTTTATTTTAAGAATTTATTTTTGAAGAAATGGGGTCTCTGCAGTTATCCCAAGAGTTAAATGTAATACCTTTTAAGACCCTTTTGAGGCAGATCGTAACCAAATGTAATATTCTTTTTGGACAAATAATTGATCTTATTCAATATTATTTCTATTATAATGGTACAGGATCGAGGTAGAAATAGGGAAGGTTGTGAACTAGATGATTCTACAAACTATTATGTTATTTACTTTTATTTTATTTTATTGTTAGTTATTGTTAATTGGGGGTACAAGGATAATCTTGGATTTCTCTCTCCAGGTATGAAGTGAGTTGGGTTAATCTGGAGTAGGTAACACAAGCAGCAAGTATTATGTTCAGGGTTAGGCTTTGGGTTTTCTAACATCAGAAATGTTGTCGGATGCAGAAAAAAAAACGTTAATTATTTGGATTTTGAAAAACAGAAATATATGGATAAATAAAATCGGACAACATGTTTACGTTGAAATGAAGACCTCATGAATTCAAATGAAATTAATGACGTAATTAAGGCCTAATATTTGATAATAAAAAAACAAAAAAAAACAACAACATTCTCTGTTTTTTTTAGCTGGAGGAGATACTGACCTGAGATTACTTCAGCATGACGCACACGCTCAGGCACACACATCCACATTCAAAGAGAGGGATCTTGGGGGATTCGCTCAGTTATACAATAGTCCCAGTGGAACGGCGCCATCTGGTGGAGGAAACTGTGTCGCGCAGTTGAGGTCTCTGGGATTTATTCTTCAATTTGGATTTACTGAAATGGCCTATTATGTCACATTTCCCCCTTATGCATTGTCTGTATACAACCAGTTTTCATTTCACATCTCAAATGCGTTGGGCATTTTGTATTATTTTTTCTTCTTTCATTTAGAAATCATTGATTGATGAATCATCCAGCCCAGAAACTAATATAATATAATATAATATAATATAATAACAGTGAATGTCTTGATCTTCCTTTAGTTTTTACCATGTAATTCAGATGCATTTTTTGTTTACATACTTATTTTAAAATAAAATTTTTACATATTTCCAATTTACCTGTTTTTTTTCACTTAACAGCATCATTCTTCTAGACATTATTCTTGTCGACAGCTTTAGCCTATAGGCATATATTTGCATATAGGCTAATATACAGTATCCCATTGTGAAACTGAGCGTATAACTTTAATATAAGATCTTCACTTTTCCTTTATTGTAGAGAACAGTGGAGAGAGACAAGAAAGAAATGGATTCGATTCAACCCGAGTGGGGTTGCCTATAACTTCAAATTTATTTATTCGTTTTACCGGCCTGTCATCTCACAAGGATACAGGATCCAAAACAAGATATGATCTCAATCAAATCCCCCCTAAAACGTCCAAGCCCCCATTGAATAAACCCATCTTGAATAGATCCAAGACCAATCCCGGGGATTAAGCGGATGGATTACGAGAATGATTTTCAAGTCTGATATACTTCTTCGTGCGATGGGGATAGCCAGATATGAAGAGGTACACCAGGCTCCGTGGAAACTATTGCTCATAGCTTCCTCCTTAAAAAACGATAATTACTAATACAGCTCATAAAACGGAATCCCGAAATATCTCCCCCCCCACCCCTGTAAGATCAGAAGAGATTACAAGATAGAGGAACACTTATTACTTTCCCATAATTTATTTATTCAAGAGCGCATGGTCTAGATGCCGCCTAAGACTCCTAACCTTTGATTTTTGATCCAATAACTGATCGTACGTGACGAAAACAGTCCAAGAGTCTTAACAGTAGCGAACATGGCGAGACTCGGCTCTCTTCCTCCAGTCGCTTTGCCTGTGGTCATGGCAACAGTTTCCAAGGACTTCAACAAAACCTAACCTGGCTACAACGTCGCATTCACATTTCTTCCCGTTTTATTTATTATTTCCTCCCCTTTGACCCTATTCAGAGTCCCTGTCCCTGTGCGATGCGAGGCCATCGCCGTGGCAACGGGTATCATTTGCCGCACGTTGCTTAGTGCTTTGTTTATAAGCGGGGGAAAGAAAACGGGAAGAAAAGACAATGGCTGCTGGCCCTTTGACGCCCGTCTTGCCGGACCACACCTCCCTTTTAGGGTCCGAGACTCTTTCAGGTGCCTGCCGAGGGGGAGGGGCTACCTCTTGTTGGAGGAGCGAACCTGGTGTCGCATCCAACCTGTGGGGGCTGATGGGAAAAACAAACAAAAGAAAACAGAGGAAAAGAGGAATGAAAAATGAGGGTCACGGAGATGACAAAGGATAGAAAAAAACCTTTGCACAACAACCAGAAGTGTGAAGTGAGAATTTGTTTAGACAGAGGTGTGTGTTGACTTTTTATAGGCTTTTTTGGTTTATTGTTAATTCTTCATTCTGTTTTTACTGCTTAAAAAACGTAGGTTTATTTTCCATTATCGTTGCCATATTTTTATATTTTTATTGTGTACAGTTAACGGTGAGTTTTTATTGTACATTATATTTCACTTTTTTGCCGATATATTGCCATATATTGTTTTTCATATTTAAATGTTTTTATTTTCATATTTTTATTCTATTGTTTTTTTAAATTATTATTACTGCCTATTGTTTCGACCTTGCGGCACCATATGTTCTGCGACCCAGTATGGGTCCGAGGCCTGGTAATTGGGAACCCCTATCTATCAATCTATGGTATCTATCTATCTCTCCAGGGTATCTATCTATCTATCTATCTATCTATCTATCTATCTATCTATCTATCTATCTATCTATCAATCTATGGTATCTATCTATCTCTCCAGGGTATCTATCTATCTATCAATCTATGGTATCTATCTATCAATCTATGGTATCTATCTATCTCTCCAGGGTATCTATCTATCTATCTATCTATCTATCTAGAAGAACGAGGAAAAGAAAGATGGAAAAGAGTGATGGAGTGAGGGTAAAGCGGCAGGTCCAGATGAGTGCTGTGGACTCACAGCGTGGTTGTCCCGGCTGTCTGGGGTTGCTGGCGCTGCTGCCGAACGAGGACTGGAAGTTGTGGATGGTTTCCTGAAGGATCTGCCTCTCGCGCCCCTGAACATACAGCAGACAGCAGAACAGACAGTTGGTTTAAGACACACACAGGCAACGTTTTATTACCGATGCTTCCAAGAAAATTAGCCAAGTGCAGTTTCCTGTTAGTGAAGATTAAGTCGCTAATGAGATTAAAGGTTCTCTTTGGAGCGAGTGGGTCACGGCACAGCACAGGTTAAATAATAGCATGTATTATTATGATTTTATTTTTTCATTTTTTGTTTATAGGCTTATTGCCAAGATTTTGTCTACTTGTTATGACTAATTTATTGCCAGGTTACTTGTACATCACCATTTCTATATTTAGTTCATCTTTCTGCTTCACTGTTTATGTCATAAGTTATTGTATAGGATCGTATATTTTATGACCTTTTTATTATTTTTAAAAATTTTATCTATTATTTTTATTGTTTTTATTGTGTAATTTCAGCTTTGTGTATATTGCCATATCATATTGTGTACAGTTTATTGTATATTTTCCATTTTTATTGTATTGCTTTATTATTATTTTTTACCTCTGAGATGAATAAAGTATCTATCAATCATTCTATCTATTATCAGTTATCTGAGTTGCTTGGTCGAATCGATCGCACCTTCCCGGCGTTGAGCTCCGAGATGGCGGCGAGGATCTGTTGTCGGGGTCCGTCTGTTTTGATGCCAAGCTCCTTCAGGTCCCCGTCTGTCAGAGTCAGAAAGGCCTCCATGTCGACCTGGAGGGTGGGAGGGAGACAGTGTCAAATAAAGGGAAGGGATTATACATTGAAAAGGTCAGTTCCCAAATCCATGAGTCAAAAATAGTCATTGTCTTGCTCCCGTACATGCATTGACTTTACAGTATATACTGATATATTGATCTGTTGCTTATACGTCTAATAATAATAATAATAATAATAATAATAATAATAATAAAAGGTAAAAAGGTCCCTAATTACTGTTGTCATCTGTCATGAGAATTTTGGGACCTGAAAATGGGGCCATGTCCCAAAGAAAAGGGAGAGAAACCCTGATTTATAGGATATTGATTTTTATTTTAACTTAACTGTTATATAATACAGATATGTTTAAAACATTGAGTCTTGTATTTTCAATGGAGCACACAAGAATTTGGGAGCTAAGGAGGTATCTCTTACCTCCTGTTCCTCGAATATAGGCTGATATTTCTCCAGTGAGAGCTTCTTCAGGATACTGGACAGCTCATCTGAGTTAAAAAATTAAAATAAAATAAAATAAATGAAAATGTAAGAATGAAAAGAAAACTGAAGGAAAAGGCAAGCGGACCTCATCACAACCCTCTGGTGGAGGACGAAGGTTCAAAAAACCACAAAAAATCTAAAATCAAAATCTCCTCTTTTACTGCCGGCCACATCGAGGACAAAAGTACCTTGTTAAAATTATCATACTTTACATGAATATCACAAACACAAAAACAAACATAAAGAAATAATAATAATAATGAATATCACCCATTTGCTATTATGGACCCCTCGTCACCCCCCCTCACCCTCGTCCGTGATGGTCCCACTGCTGGAGCCGCCGCTGCTCTTGGAGCGGGGGTGCGAGGAGGTGGAGGACAGGGAGTCTCCAGGCCCGGCGGGGGGTTTCGGCGTCGGGGAGGGGGACGGCGTGAGGGTGGGCGACGTGCTCTTGGAGGTGGAGGAGTTTCCCGATTGGGGCCTCTTCTTCAACTCCACCTTCTGCCAGGAGCCAATGGTGGGGTGTTGAGGACCGGTGGGTAAGTGCATCGTGAGTGGTGGAAAAAAAAAAAAGCATCATCAATAGTTGTATTTGTCAACTAACTGAGGTTTTTTGGTGTGTGCGGACGACATACCCGTCTAGAATGGAGGTCGGCTCCCACCAGACTGGGCGTGGCGTGGATGTCGGGGAGGCAGATGTCGGGCACCGCAGGGCTAGGGGCAGAAGCCAAGGGGGGAAGCTGGGGAAGCTGGGGCTGACTGGGTGGCTTCTCTGACGTCGGGACCTTCACTTCCACTAGGCCCGCTGCCTTCTTCCTCTGGGCCGCGATCTGGGACAGGACGCTGTCTGCGCTGCCCCCTGGTGGTGGGGGAAGGGATGTGCAGCGCAGAGTTATAATTGGCTACACTAAAGCCTGCTTCACACCGAATACAACAAACAAAAAGAAACAAACCGGAAGTCCATTCGTTTCTATGGAGAGACGGATTCCACACGCGAAAATCTGTGAGCTGTTTTATTACAAACTGTCAAAAGTTGTAGACATAAGTTTCATGAACTAACAGGTTGGGTTGAGGAAAATTAACTGTCTCCTCAACTGATGTCAGTAGATATGTGTTATTGCATTAGATCAGTGGTACTCAACCTTTCCCAGCTGAGGAGCCACATTAACAAAGAATATTTACACAAGAGCCAAATTTCTGAAATGTCCCGTTTCTCCATCAAACCATTATGCATTTCAAAATAAGGCCGCTAGTAACATGTTATTAAGGAATGAAAAGCATGATCTATGCAATAATTGCAAAATTACAAATGTATTATTGGCAGTTTGTCTCTGAACATCAGTGCACTATAATTTCTAAATGCTTTCCCCTAGCAATTCAATTGCTTCCAAGTGCTGATCACAATGCGCACTGCAAACAGAGCGCGAGAATAGGTTGTGCTGAATTCACATGGATTACAGTAGACGGGAGATGGCAAAACGGAAGTTACGTAGAGAAACCGAGGAGCCGACTCTACTGCGCATGTCTACTGCGGCTGCCGCGATGTGGTGACAGATTGCTGAAATATCGCAGTTAAATGGCTTAAATAAAAACCATGGATTGATATAAAAGTTGTTTTTTCTATTCATTAATTGCATGGAGGCTGTTTGGAGCTTGTAGCAAGAGAGATGGAGGATTTGGACGTGGTGGTTTCGCGTGGCGAGGTTGGTGGTAAGTTGCAGCACCAGGTTATTACTTGTATAATAATATAATTAAATATTAACAATAATAATAATAATAATAATAAAAGAGGGGCTTCTATTGCCAGTGAAAACCAGGTGATTAGCCATTGATCACTCAGTTAACAGCTCATTGATCACTACCAGGAAACAGATCTCTATAGATGCACTCTCTCTCGAAGCCGCATATCAATATCCATAAATATATCTATAATGTGAAATAATCCACTGTCAAACCTGCTTGGAGATGAATATGATGCTTTATCGTTTGTAAAGTTAACCAACTGCACATACAACAGGGTTAATTTAATTTAATTTATTTATTTATTGCAGTCTTTGGACATCACCATAGCAACATATTGTCACGCTTGTTTGTTTTGCCGTCGTACCTTCCCCTTGCTCCCCCCATGCTATTCAGAAAGTGCCGTTATCCTGTTCCCTTCTACCGTGTTACATGTGAATGCTGAAGGGTGGGGGGTGTCATAGGTTGATGTGTCGAATGGGAAATTCAGTTTTGAATACTGCAGACAATACTCTTTTAGAATTTATTTGATCATATTGACCCAAATATGAAGACCCTGATTATAAGACGACCCTTTATCAGAGTCATTTTTGGATAAAGACTTTTTGAAGACCAAATCTTGTTTTTATAAAGAAAATCATTTTACACACACACACACACACACACATCATTTTAAGTAAGACATTAAAAAACCGCAACTAGTCATAAAAGAGCCGCATGCAGCTCGCGAGCTGCAGGTTGAGTATCACTGTATTCGATTATCATCATATATTATGATATTGGCATAAATTAATTTTAAAAAGTGCATGTACCTGAGCGGTTATGCGAGTCTCGGTTGAGGCCCGCCACCCCGTTGGAGCCCCCCGAAGAGTGCGGGGAGTGGTAGTGTCCCGAGTTGGAGGGGGAGGAGGATGGCCCCTTGGGGATGCTGGGAAACTTGATGGGCCGGCTCACCACGCGGCTGATGGATGTCTTGACAGAGAGGACGATTTAATATGTATAACAAACACTCATTTCTCTTTCTCTCTCTCTCTCTCTCATACACACACACACACACACACACACACACACGCACAAAACACTCACAATGTCTGAGTTCCCGCTGCTGTTGAGCTTCCTCTGGGGGGGCATGGGCAGGCGCGGCGCCTCGCCCTTGCCCTCCTTGAGGAGGCGCGAGCGGTCCGAGTTCCAGGGCTCGAAGTTGGAGGGCGGCAGGAAGGGCGGGATCACCGCTTTGAGCTTGTCGTTGGGCAGCCGGGTGAGGGGAGCGCCGTTCCTCAGCTTGCGGGACAAAACCAGACGAGGAGATTATGTGCCATTTCTATCTATTTCCTCCAAGGTGGCGTGCGTTTAAAGACAATTTAAAGATTCAAGCACCACAGATAGACATGTTAATGCAACGATGATCTCCAGCGTTGTTATAATGAACTAAAGACAAGGTTCATTCTGGCATTACAAGTGCAAAATGAAATTCAAAGACTTCATTAATTATTATTTTATAATATAATCTTAGGCTCATTGACTATTATTTATATTAGTCTGTCTATTACCTCTATCTTATTTATATATCTATTATTAATCTCATTGTCATCTACTATTATGTATCTATTTCCAACCATGCTGGATTCAATTTACATTTCCCTGGCATCATCTATGTCGTAAAAGCGATTCTGGAACATTTAATTACGTTACGTTTTGAATAACAACACCAGGGGGAATATCACAGGTTTTCACTGATCACATCTTTTTCAAGGACTTTTCAAGCACTTCAGCACAAAAGGGGCTATGTTCAAGGTATTCCAGAATTTACATTACTGGGGACAAAATTCAAGCACTTTGAGCACCTGAAGGACCTGGTAAGAACACTAGAAAAAGTCCAATCATAACCAAATACAACTCTTATTTCAAACCAATCATTCCTACCATTGTTGAAATGAGAGAGTCGTCCTTTTCAGAGCCTGTCCTGCCGAGACCTGTAAAAAAGCAGAAAAACATGACGTGCCATCATTGTTAATAACACTTTAATATATAGTACATACTGGGGACCAAACTCAAACCAAGAGCTATATCAACTGTGTCAGATATTTAATAAACAGTACTTCATTTTAGCTTTTTGGGACATTAAAGAATGTTAGATGGTCTGCCATTATGATCTAACAATCTCAAAAGGTCTATCCTGTTCAGTAAAGGTACTGGATTGGGATTTGGTAAAGATGAGGTATTTGGTAAAAGATTATATCTGTCCGTCCCTACCACCTTCATAATACACACACATACACACACCAGAACACCAAGAGTCTCTCACTGGAGTCTTTGCTTTTGAGTGCCCACACAGTGCTTATGTCGCTGAGTCCCAGCGTGGAAGACGGCGCCAGCGTGCCGTTGGCCCCGCCGGCCCCGCTGGCCAACTTCCTGTCCGCCTTCATGGTGGCGTCCAGTGAGGCCTCGGCGTGGTCGGGGAATGGCGCCAGGCGATTGGAGGAGAGGCCGTGGCGCAGGGTGTGAGTCAGCTTGAGCCGCCGGAAACGATTGGACATCCTGTTCCACCAGGACTGCGGGTGGGGAGAGTCAAATGCAGCTCAAGTGATGTTTCATTGGCTACAGCCACAGCTGGAAAAGACTGAAAATCCAGATATAAAATCTACAGATAGAAAGGCCCACAGTCGAGTTATGGAATTATAGTAGCGCTGTTGTGAGAATGTCTTGTACGTTACTACCAAAGCTTCGCACTAATGTGCCTTTAATGAGTAACCAAATAAAACTAAAATTATACCATGGAGACAGCACCTTCTATTGGTTGAACAAGGTTACTGCAACTGCTTTATGCGATGGGCTCAAATAAATGAAATTCAAGGACTTTCAAGTACCCTTTTACAGTCAGGTCCATAAATATTTGGACATTGACATAATTTTCATCATTTTGGCTCTGTACATCACCACAATGAACTTGGAATGAAACAATCAAGATGTGCTTTAAGTGCAGACTTTCAGCTTTAATTTGAGGGTATTTACATCCAAATCAGGTGAACGGTGTAGGAATTACAACAGATTTTATATGTGCAGCCCGCTTTTTAAAGGGACCAAAAGTAATTGGACAAACTAAGATAATCATAAATCTAATTGTCACTTTTAATACTTTGCAGTCAATGACAGCCTGAAGTCTGGAACCCATAGACATCACCAGATGCTGGGTTTCGTCCCTGGTGATGCTCTGCCAGGCCTCTACTGCAATTGTTTTCAGTTCCTGCTTGTTCTTGGGGCATTTTCCCTTTAGTTTTGTCTTCAGCAAGTGAAATGCATGCTCAATTGGATTCAGATCAGGTGATTGACTTGGCCATTGCAGAACATTCCACTTCTTTGCCTTAAAAAAGGTTGTTTGCTTTCGCTGTATGCTTCGGGTCATTGTCCATCTGCACTGTGAAGCGCCGTCCAATGAGTTCTGAAGAATTTGGCTGAATATGAGCAGATAATATTGCCCGAAACACTTCAGAATTCATCCTGCTGCTTTTGTCAGCAGTCACATCATCAATAAATACAAGCGAACCAGTTCCATTGGCAGCCATACATGCCCACTCATAACACCACCACCACCATGCTTCACTGATGAGGTGGTATGCTTTGGATCATGAACAGTTATTTCCCTTCTCCATAGTCTTCTCTTCCTATCATTCTGGTACAAGTTGATCTTTGTCTCATCTGTCCATAGGATGTTGTTCCAGGACTGTACAGACTCTTAGATGTTTTTTGGCAAACTCTAATCTGATCTTCCTGTTTTTGAGGCACACCAATGGTTTACATCTTGTGGTGAACCCTCTGTATTCACTCTGGTGAAGTCTTCTCTTGATTGTTGACTTTGACACAGATATGCCTACCTCCTGTTCTAAAATTATAGCACGTTGTGTAGAACCCACTAGTAAAAGTAGAGGTTTCCAATGACTTAAGACAGATTGAAGTACCAGAGCGGGTAAGCAATCAAGAGGAGGTAGGGCCTTGGCTGGTCATTGTCATGACCACACAACCTTTGCAGACTGCTGTAGAGATTGGAGACTTTCAGTCAAAATTAATGACATATCTGGAAAATGAAGGGAAAACATTAGCTGAAGTGAAATGTTTTTTTTTTAAACCTCTAGCTCTACACCAAAGCCTCTGGAGTTGAATACTGTCCTTGTCAATGCTATATCCTCATTAGTTGAAAAGGGCCATACAGCTCCTGCTGAGGTACAAGGATATCACAAACTATGCATGTTTTCTGGGCTGAAACCAACGCCCCATGGGGAAGAAGAGTCTGATTCCTAGGCGGAACAGACCACACATATGCTCGATGAGTGGCAGTGTTCGGATACAGTGAAGAGACAGAGAATAGCTGAAAGTCTTAAAGGGCCAGCAGCTGATATTGTTAGGTTCCTAAAAGTCAGTAATCCCCATGTTACAGCTAATGACTACCTAAACACACTAGAAAATGCCTTTGGTACCACAGAGAGTGCCTCAGCCCTCATGGTGAGGTTCCGTAACACGTTCCAGTAGGGCTCAAGTGTGAAGTGACTCGTTTGCTCTCTGCCACAGTAGCCACAACGATTAGCACAGAACCACCACAACAAACTCCCATCAAGAGAATGGATGGAAATCCTAATACACGTTTCAACGAGAGATTACAGAAGGCGCTAAACCGTGCTGATGTCACTTTCAGCGAGAATGCGAGAATCCCGAAAATCTTAGAAGAGTCAACCAGCGCCTTCTAAAACGGAGGCAGGGAAAGTTCCCATGGGCCCAATAGAGGAACAGCCTGTGGTCCCGGTGACGATACGTTCCACCAAGTGTAATACACAAGAAAAGAAGGCTGCATGGCCAGAGGGCTTAGTCTGGCCTAGCTCAATTGTCCCTGTGCTAATTGAGGGCATCTACTCAAAAGCCGTACTTGACAGTGGGTCCCAAGTTACCCTTATTTATCGCTCGTTCTATGACCAGCACCTAAAGCACTTATCATTAATTCCAATTGAGCTTTTGGAGATATGGGGACTGAGTTCAGACCAGTATCCCTATGATGGCTATCTGTCTTAAGCTTGAGTTTACAGGTGCTGTGGTTGGTGTGACTGAGACCATAGAAAACTTGTACTGGTGTGTCCCGACCGTTAGAGGCGAGTCCTCTATCATAGTAGGGACAAATACATCCATTGTGTGGCGACTATTCCATAGTTGCAAGGGTGGAGAAAACTTCCTACCCACCCTGACTGTTCACCAAGTGATCAAGGAAGCCTATGAAAGGTTTCAGGAGTCTCCAGATGATGCAGATGATGGGAAACGGGGCACAGTTTGGTTCTCCGGAGCAAAGGCTGTAACATTACCTCCAGGAGGAGTTGTAACGGTCACTGGTATTCCAAGATTTCCAGGCAGTCCAGCAACCAAAGTAGTCCTCATCGACCACCCAAAGGAGGGTTCGTTTCCTGATTCCTGGTTTTGGTGGTTAGTACTTTGTCAGTACAGAAGTCTATGTAGGCGAAGACAGATGAGGTGTATTCCTCTAAATCTGCCCCCTGTGTGAACACTTCCCAGTCTGTGTTTTCAAAACAGTCCTGTAGTAGTGAGATGGCTTCCTCACTCCAGACTTGGGCAGTTTTAACGGCTGGTCTTGTCCTTACAGATTAGAGGTTTGTAGGATGGGGTCATTTCCAGTGAGATGTGGTCTGATAAAACCAAGGTGTGGAGATGAGGTGGCTTTGTATGCTCCCGGGATGTTGGTGTAAACTTGGTCAAGAATGCTGTTGTCTCTGGGCGGGAAATTAACATTTTTGTGGAGTTTGGGCAGTATCTTTTTAGTTCTGTGTGATTAGTCTCCTGCCACAATCACAATTCCATCTGGGTGTGCGTTCAGCTGGTTATTGATAGCGCTATGCAGTTCCTCCAGGACTAGCATGTGGTGGTTTATAAACAGCTGTGATTAAGATGGCAGTAAACTCTCTCGGCACAAAGAAGGGTCTGCATTTCAAAGCCAGGCGAACAGTCTCTGGCGAACAATGTCCCAACAATGTCCATAGCTGTACACCAGTCATTACTAACGTATGTGCACACTCCACCTTTCCTCTTATCGGAGTCTGCAGTCCTGTCTGCTCTGTAAACTGAACCGCATCGGGAATGGTGCTGTCCAGCCAAGTCTCTGTCACACAGCTATCCATGTTGTGCAAAGTAATCCTCTTTTATTTACTCTTATTTCGTCCATCTTGTTGACCAGTGACCGGGAGATGTTGAGGAAGAGACTCGGCAGGGTCGGTCTGTGCAGGTCAACCTGTAGCCTCGCTTGTAGGCCGGCTGTTGCCCTGTTTTTGCTTTCTTTCCCCTTCTGCTGGGCTCCTCTGGATGCAGGATTGCCAGTGGAATAGAGTTCAGGCTTTCAGAGGTGTAATCTTGACAGCAATTTCCGATATTAAGGAGTTCAGTTTGTTCGTAGTGTATGCGTGGACCGAGTGCTTGAACTAGAAAACTTAACACACACAAAATAACAAAATTGCTGCTGTTTAACTGAGAGCACCGAGGCACTGTGTCTATGCGCACCGCCATCTTGGTGAGGTCATCCCTTGACATGTAGTGTCAAGGGATGGCATTGAGACAGACTCCTGTAAAATCGAATACAGACGTGGCCACGCCCTGACAGCAGTACTGCTTTGCGCTCTTTCCTTGGCTTTTGTGGTTATAAGAGATGGTTTGTAAAGGAGTACTCCAGAGTCTGTTACCCACTGAACTAGTTACTGAGAGGTTGTCTTGCTGAAACCGGGAAGGAAAGCACAGATAGGAAACTACAAAACCAATGGGAAACAAGAAAAGGAGGACAAAGACACTAAAATGGTCTACCACCCGAGTGAATCAATCACAAGACGCCGCTGTTTTAATCTCCCTTTTAATGTATAGAATGTGTGTTTCTGATTCAAATAGATCACGAAAAAACATTACTTGTCTCGCAAACTTGTTGAATAATATGGCACCGATCATGATTTTTCATGACCTATTCCGATTGCTCCGTCTTTTGCAAATGACTGTCTATAAATTTTTGTGCAGTGTTTCAGCATTTTTTATTAAAATGTTGCACGCATACATCCACATACATCTTCTCTGTGCGTGCAAGTCAATGAGCTTTGTCCGTGCGCCACTCAATGTGCTCTGTTGCTCCGTCTGTCGCAGCACCGGGTGACTTCTGCAGGACTGTCTCTTGTCCCATCTATTCCGGCATTATTATCATGGCATGTGTGAAAAGGCGCAAGACGGAAATTTTCCTGAATGTAGAAGAAGAAGAAGAATGATTTATTGATCACATTAATTAATGTAGCTGCATGTGTGAATAGTGAAACTCACTCGTGGTGCCAGAAAGGTTATCCCAGTAATTTACTGGGAACTATGTGTGAAAGTGGCTTTTTTTTGTCTGTCTGTCTGTCTGTCTGTCTCTAGGAGACAATGTAACAGTTGGAGTAGAAGCAATTGTTTCTTCCGCCTCACCACCCTACCCACCACCCTTTCCATTTGAAAGGGAACGGTGAAAGAAAAAAGTCTTAGATGCCCTGCGTATTAATCTGCGAGTTTAATAATTCACAACGATGCATCTTTAACCATGGGAACGGGGGCCAGCGGCGGCTCCACGATCCACATGGCACGGCACACCACATGGATCCACAAATTACACTTCTTTGTGTGTCAGACTCATATGCAGCCAGGAATGTACAATAACCATATCTTCCCGTTTTTTATATAATTAATGGACATTTTCTTTGTGCAATGTCTATAATAACTATAACTATAAAATACTTATTCTGACCGGCATGTAATTAGAACTGTCACAATAATTACATATTTGCCTAATTGCAAGTATTTCAGCCAATCGCGATTGTTTTATAAAATTTGTTAGATTCCTCAATCGTATGTTTTCATCCAAATGTTGAATTTTAAACCAATGTTAGAAATAATGCAAGAAATGCCAAGTTTGAATCACTTGGGATCATTCGGTGGGTGTGTGTTATTTCACTGTTATTTCAGTATTATATTATACTATGATAGTGGCATAAAATGAACAAAAAAAACAATGAAATTGTTAATTGCAATTTGTATGACAAATAACCGTCAACTAAAATGCCATGATCCTGACAGTTTTACTTGTAATTTTGAAATTATATAGTAAGGACGTGTCATGATTTTGATGTGACATACTCATGTTTCAACACACACACATGCCCGCACGCACGCATACACAGTCATTCTTATTTTTCTCTCTTTTGTTTTCTGGGCAGGGCGTGAGGAACACCCTGACAGCCGAAGAGCCGCGGGTGGAGCAGCTGAAGGCGCAGCTCAAGGAGCTATTCCGCTTCTCCGAGGACTCCCGCCACCTCTCCGACGACGTGCTGGCCGTTGTCAAGGAGCATCAGAGGTAAAAAGAATGAAGAGATGAGGGAGCCCGGGGGGGGGGGGGGAA
>OMKR01049425.1:0-12659 GCA_900302355.1 Cyttopsis rosea | reverse complement strand
ACAGCTGAATCGCTGCCCATCTTCCATCGCAGACTGAAGACCTTACTGCACTGATCTGTCTGCCTGCCTGCCTGCCTGCCTGCCTGCCTGCCTGCCTGCCTGCCTGCCTGTCTGCCTGCCTGTCTGTCTGTCTAACCCATGAGCATCTCTTTACTGTCCAATGTACTTTCCTTTAAAAACGAACCCTCTCTCTAACTCTACTAGTTCTGTGTTCCTACAGAGGGTTTAGCTGTGATTGTGACGTCCAGTTGGTTTGATTCTGGGACTAAATGAACTGATTGGAAGTTGCATCTGATCAATGACGTCATGTGATGTCAACTATCTACTAAAGGAAGGAATCCCTGTCCTGCCGTGTGTCCTTCCATTATCTCGACAACCGTCCATCTGATCTACTTCACTGGGCGGGTGCATCGCTGGGACCCAAGGACGCACAGGGTCCAGTTTGGTGCAATTTGGACACGAGACACATGTAATATTAATAAACTTTGATTAGTTTTTGTCAGAATTACTCATTCACGATGTGGAGACAGGAACTATGTCACAAAGAAGAAGGAAGGAAGGATGGGAGGGAGGAGGGAAGGAGAGAATGAAGGGAGGGAGGGAGGTCCTCTGTCCTTACAGGTGTGTTTTGAACGGGTCCTGCAGGAGTAACTTTAAATGGCAGGTTTCATTCATGTAACAGAAATGTATGTAATTAAAATGTAATAAATACAAAAACTCTTGGAGATGGGTATCAATCCTCTCCTTTAGCTCCAATTTAACAAATAAACAGTGATATTTTAATTTCACATATTCCCATAAATAAATATTAAAGAAATTAATATTTAATTAATATTCCTCACAGTGCAATGTCGGTTCACTTCCTCTTTGTGATGCAAAATGATTCCCAAAGTTAGTAAATCCAACAGTTCTTTATTATTATTATTTTAAATCAAAGTCAATCTAAGGAAACCTCCAAAAAGATGGTGATTATGATCAGAAAACAATACGGATCAATCTCACCGGAGTGGCATCGGCTCAAACTCCAAAAGCAAATCCATTTGAAAAGAAGAAAAAGCTGAAAAAGAAAGCGTCCACGTCACGTTTCGATTTGGGAGGAAGGTTGATCAGCAGCATTTTAACTCTTTAATTTATTATAACTGTCACTACAGAGCTCTCCATTCACACTCACATGCCAAACATTTCTTGGGGCGGCGGCGATTTTGTTCCCCTTTTCAAAATGACATCCCCATTTCCCCTGATAGACGCTGATTATATATATATACTGTATATACTGTATATACTGTATATATAGACCAAATGTACCTTGATGCAGTTTTGGGGGATTTGTTTTCTTCGGGTCAGTCCATCAAAATGAATTTTATCATTAATTAAGCTTTGAATGTTTAGTCAAAAGGTGCTTTCTCTGTAAAACTCCATTGCCTTGTAGTTGGTGAAAGCTGTCGTCATGAGATGCTTTAGGACAAATGAAAAAATACTGCACTTCTAGAAAATGATACAATGCAGGGAAATATTTAACAATTGTTGAGTTTATTAAAAACAGAAATACTGAATAAATACACAAATATATACATTTAATCACATAGAAACTGGCAGTATGTGTTGAATAAGTCAAACGTTCTGAACTAAACGTCGACTGTAGTAGATCTTCCGAGGATAAGGCATCAGTCAGCTTCGAGCAACCGCCGGTTGCCCAAACATACCATGTAGATGAGCAGGAAATGATGTTTCATGTGGTTTTTTTTCATCCGCTGCAGGTTCAATTCTTACACGGTCACACCAACATTTTGGCATTAGAAACATGTGGTCTGTTCAAGGGTCTTCCAGGTGGATGAAAGGAACGTCCTTCTGATGTAAGGCTCCGAAATGAATGTTACATAAACATTATCAGTGCATTAGCTTCTCTTTAGCAAAAATACAAAACAATGTTATTTCATAAGCACTTGCAAACATCTGATGTCTGCAAGTGCTTATGAAATAACATTTTAATTTAACCCTCATAATTCATTTTACAAAACTATTATTCGTGTTGTTGATCAGGGCGGAATGATAAAAACAATGAATTAGAAGGTTTGCCAGTTATGTGTTGACATGGTGATGTGAGGGTGTTGCCTTTTGAACTGAATCATTTGTCATATAAAATGAATTATAGAAGGACAGTTAATCCAAGCCGCAGTCTGTCGCAGAGTCAGCACAGGTACTCTGACCTTGAACTCATGTCGCTCTTGTAGGTCATCTGCGAGTCGATGCTGGACCGGGAGCAGAGCAGCATCCGCTCCGACTCGTGAGTCTGTCTGCGAGCCCACAGCTCCGTCGGCCGGGAGTTGGCGGTCCTTTGTTTCATGGAGATGGTCTCGAACTTGATGTAGCTGTCCTTCTCCAGCTCCTCCACGTCGAGGGGCGGAGCGTTGCTCTTGCAGTACAAGGCCAGGATCTTGTAGAGCAGCAGGCCGATGAGCGGCAGAGCCAGAGCGCAGGCGATGCCGCCTACGATCATTAGCAGCTGGTTCGGACTCCCGTCCTCGATCAGATCCAAGGTGTAGAAGTCGATGCAGGGGTCTTTGCCGACGGAGCTTCCCTTCGCCACCAGACACACCGAGTATCTCAGCCCGGAAAGCAGCCCCTCCAGCAGCAGCTTGCCGCTGCCGGCGGTGGTCTGCACGGTCCGCTTGGCGTCATCCTCCCCGTGCGGGGAGTAGACCACGGTGAGCGGGGCGTCGCTGGGCAAACCCTCCGCCGTCCAGAGCAACACGGCGCTGTCGACGTTCTCCTCCACGATCTGCAGGTTGTTGATGGACTTGGAGGCGTCCGTCTTCTTGCTCTTTTCGTCGGCCGCCAGCTTCCTGGGATTGCTCCCTTGCCCGACCTTGGAGGGCTTGACGGCGTCTCCCTGCTCTCTGCTGCTCGGGGTGGTTTTCCTTTTGACCGGGACGGGCGGCATTGTGGTCGTCGGGGCGGTGGAGGTCTCCGGCGGGCTGGCGGGGAAGCCGGTCGGCGGGAGGGGCGTCGTGGTTCGGTCGGTTGTTGAGGTTTCCGCGCTGGGCTTCGGAGGAGGCGGCGTGGTGCTGAAAGAACCGGCGATGGAGACGGTGATGCTGGCCTCGGCGCTTCCTGCGAAGTTCCTCGCCTTGCAGCTGTAGTTCCCTGCGTCCTTATACAAGATGCCATGCAGGCTCAGGATGGACCACCTCACCCCTTCCCCAGGAGACTCTTGAACTGTGGAATAGAACACACTGAAGTCAAACTAAGAACAGTGTTATCTGGCTTTGGAGACAATGACCAATTTATAGGCGATTTAGGATCATATACATTTATATTGGATGGACCACCATAGAACTCCATAGCAAAGGATTGCTCGGCAGACCCTGACCCTTTGACACAACAGAAGATGCCAAGTGAAATTAGGTGAATTCATTTTTAGCACTTTAGAAAACTATGGCAAACCTTTTTCCAAGAGATCATCAATAATTAACCGTAGACTAAAAGCAACTCGGACAGACAGAATGACCTCTCATGGAACACAGGTTCTAGCATCTGCTCTATTTGATTTGCACAAATTAGTGCAAAGTAATTTGAGCCAATCAGATTAAACATGCGTTCAACCATCTGGTCGAACTGTCCCTACGGTTTGATTTTAGGGTTCGGTTTCTCTTCACGATCACTTCCTACCCGTGTGGTTGACCGATGAGCCGTCGGCCTTGGCCCAGAGCAGCGCCGGCGTTGGGAAACCAGTGGCGTCGCAGCGCAGCAGAACGTTGCTGCCCAGCGGAGATGTGATTTTGGTGGCAGAGGTCATGATGGAGGGTTTGACGCACTGGTCCAGCTCCGCCCTCTGGAACAGGACGCCGGCCAGGTTCTCGGGCCCGCCGCAGGAGAGGAACAGATCCATCAGGACCACCGTTGTGTCGGCCATTTTGGAAATCTCGATCATCTTGGAGATCCTGCAGTCGCAGAACCAGGGATTGTCTTGAAGCCCTGAGGGGGAGAAGGTGAGAGAATGGTTTGGTTTAATTTGATCAAATGTTGAAGGTTTTTTTTCTTCTGGCTCATCTTAAACCTCATTTATTGTCGTTTGCTTGACACTTATGACACTTGTCTGTCGGCTAAAATGGTATAATAGACACTTTAAGGCATTGTTGTCACTGTTGCATCCTGCGAGATTTTTTATATTTCTTATATATGCGTCTTTTCTATTCGGCATCAAGCATTATATACATGAGTATACATGACATTTTTGGAGACATTTCCTACAGAAACCTGCAGAAATAAGGATTTTCCTAAATTAAATAAGCTCTCACTTGACTGAAGCCCACCCTTATGTGATTTGATAAAATAAATCTTAATTTAAAATTATTATTTTAAAGGGTTAAATGAGATATCCATCACTTGCAAAATAGTGCTGGAGGGAATGAAAATGTGCAACATGATTATACATCTACACTGTATATGTATGTATATGTATTAATAATGGTTAGGCTTCTAACCGTTATTATAATAAAGCTTTTATTTTCAGAAAAATAATGTTTTTTCCTTTTTGAAATGTTCAAGCACAAACAAAGTGTTTAATAAATCAGTTTCCTCGTCTACTGCCATCTTCTCGATGGCGCGCTAAGCCGTGCGCGGCGCGCAGGCCCGGCCCCAACGGGATTAGACCTTTTATTAAGCCGCTCCACGGCGTGGAAACACTGCTGCGTTCGCCCAAATCCCCACACAACACGACCGTTGCACAGCTCGACGGACGGGGAGCTATTCAGAGGGTTCGCTCGGAGATCACGAGACGATCGATTTAGTGACTTTTTAAAATGCTGAAATCCAACTCCAGCGCTGAATTTCCGAGGCTCACTCACTTTTACAAGATAAAATACATAATATAATATAATATAAAATCCATGTTGTAATTAAAACATTTGAGACCTTCAGTTGAGTCGCTATCCAGGTAGGCCCGTTGTGTGCGCGGCAGAAGGCTGTTTTTCCAGCAGCGTAATCCGGTTTCTCCTTCAAGCGCGCCAGTGGACACTCGGGGATAAGCTCGTTGGCCTTAAACAGCCTCTTAATATTATCCCTCCAGCGCCTCATGCTACAGACACTCTGTAAGGCCTCTGGAATCTGCTCTATACGAACAATTCGGTATATTACGACTCATTCAGCAATTGGCTTAACGGAGGACTTGCCATCAGGAAAACACATATCGGTTCAAATGCAGTTACGCTTAAACTGCGAGTGCAATTTCTCTCTCCTCTCTATTCTTTCTCCAAATAAAAATGCTTATTATTTCAAAAAATTGTAAAACATCCATTATAGGAAACAACGAAATAAGCTTTTTTTATGCCTTCGTATGATTATGCCGAAAAATAGTTTATTTGCGTGCGATTTTCTTACTGTTTGAATGTCCATAGAGAGCATGTAACTGAAAACAGGCGTGGACAACTGGTAGTATAATGTACTATTGCTGTTATGAATCCACATATCTTGTCATCTATGTGACAATAAAGTAAAACAACTCTTTCAGGGGTCACTTGTGATGTTTATAAGAGGAATGGAAATGTGACTCCCAACAGTCACTGCTGTCGTAAGTGAATAAGAAGTTATTTTTGCACTCTGCAAATTCTGTCCGGAACAGTCTGATGCTTTTAAAACTAAAATGAAAGAATTGGAGGCAATACCAATGAGATGTCACCGTATATAGTTTTCTGCTTTCTCCCTGAGAAGTGGCAACCTGTTGCTGGATTTGTGTTATCGTATGAATCCATTTTGGATTGACCAAGTCTCCCTTGGAAAAGAGATTCTTGATCTCAATGGGACTTTCCCGGTTAAATAAAGATAAAATAAAACAAGAATATCCCCCCGATGTGTCCTAGCTATCAAAGCTCAGCCCCCATCTCCGCTTACCTAGCACTATTTTCTGGGACGCGTTAGAAGAGATGGGGATTCCATTGAAGGGCGGCCAGATATCCATGAGGTCCGGGGGCAGCGTGGTCAGCTTGTTGCTGGACAGGTCCAGGTAGGTGATGTTCAGCAGGTAGGGGATGGCCTCCACGGGGACGGCGGTCAGCCTGTTGTTGTGAAGGTCCAGCGTCCTCAGTCTGGGCATCTCCTTCAGAGAGTTCCAGGGGAAGGTGGAGATCAGGTTGCCGTCCAGCCTCAGCTCGTGGAGCAGCTTCAGGTTGTAGAAGCTTCCCGGGTCCACGGACGAGATGGAGTTGTAGGTAATCCACAGGAAGCGCAGGTCCATCAGGTAGTAGAAGGCCTCGGTTGGGATTCGCCGCACGGCCGTTTTCTCAACGCGGAGTTTGACCGTATCGACCGGGACGTTGACAGGGATGTCGGACATGTCTGGGTCGTTGCAGAGCACAGATCTGGGAGGAAGGTTTGAGGAAGGAAAGGTACGATGTTAGGTTTCACTGTATAGAGAGAACAAGGTGTTTAACTGAAGCATCTGAATCGCAATTGCAAATGCAGATGCAACGGTGAGGCATGTAAAACACAAAAATCGCAGCAGCAAATTTCAAACATGAACAAACTGCACCAGCAAAGAGGCTCAGTGATCCTAAGTCGAACCTTGGCAACAGACCGACATTTAACAGAACGGTGGATAAATGCCACAGAATTTAATCGGCAACAAAAACTACACACTGTGAGCTTCACAAAGCTGGAATCATGGCAAGGCTGCCATTCTGAAACCGTATTATTCCAAAGCCAGCACACAAAGATGCACAAATCCTGGATCCCTGACCCATGGAACAAAGTAATATGGTCTGACCAACCATCGTCCATCCCATTCCCTACATCTGGACGTGTTTACATTTGGGGAAACTCAAAGGAGCCAATAGGTAAACATGGTTGTGGATCCATAATGGTTTGGGCAGCCATCTCGTTGGAGTCATTGGGGTCAGTATGGCCGTGTGATGATGGCCGAGGACTACGAGACCATTTTCCAGGACCAGGTTCACCCTGTGGTGCAAACACTGTTTCCTCGTGATCTTCCCAGTCTCCAGGATCATAATCTACACACTGCTAAATAAGTTAATTGTTCATGGATCATCAACACCAGGATGCAGTCAGCCACCTACCGTACCCTGTCCTCCCCAAACACCTCATCATTGAACCTTTCGGCCCAGAAAGGTGCGCAAAGTAGAATTTGCAGGTGGAAATCTACTTGACCCATTGTAATCTTTCTCACCCAAAGTGCGATGCAGTCAGCTGTGATTGTACCTGAAGCAGCTCTCAGCTTAATTACCACTGGATGCTTAGTAAATCAGTGACAGGGAATTTCTAGAATTGTCGCCAATCCAGGTTTGGTCAAACTAATGAAATGAAAAGGTGGTCATGCTTCTTTCTTCAGCCTCCACGTTGCCCTCTAAGGTGGTGAAAATAAGTTACGGTTTGACAAAATATGTGTTGGATGCAGTTGTAAATACAGCGGTCGCATCGGATTTTTGGCGGTTCTATATCTATCGGCCATTTTTTTTTTCCTAGCAGCCATTATCCAGCTGCCCTCAGTGTTTTGGGCCAGGAGCCACATTTAGGTGGTTGTGTCAATCCAATTTTCTCAAAGCATAAAGATCTAATCACACTTAAGCATAATTAGTTTGAGTTGACACCGTTACCCATGATGCACCTCTCTGTGGGAGGTGCACAACAGAGACCAGGGACTTAGGTGTGAAGGCAATGGTGATGATGAGTCACTTACTGGATTAAATGGTAATGAGGATCAATTTCAGCATGTTAACACACTATCCAGCACCACAGGGAACGCTGCTTTGGGCAAATTCTGACTCCGGGCCCCCAGCGATACATCAAAAATGAAACTTTTCACATTTCATTTTAAGGTTTTAGGAGAAAATTCTATGAAATTAAGGGGGGTTTGGCACTGCAGGTAGAATTTATAGCTCGAAGTTAAACTTCTCCCGGAGGAATCGGACATTTTCGTAGCTCCTACAGGAAATATTCAGACGATCGGGTGTCACCGAATATTGTTTAAACGATTTGGGACAAAATAAATTGTCCCACAAACTTACTTAAAACATCTACCGAGTAAGAGCATGGACCACCGTTCAGAGAAGGGATATTGTTGTCAGCGTTGGCAGTAATCCACCTGACAAGTCGTCACATTTCACGTTAAATAACTTTTTATCGGCAGAAATGAGAGTAAAGTCGGGCGTAGTTACCTGGTCCCCGTGCCGTCGCTGCGCCCGTGGAAGACGCAGGTGCACTGGGACGGGCAGAAGGAATGGGCCACGCTCAGGCAGCACAGGAACACATGGGCGTAGAGGAGGCGATGCATCATGTCACCGAAAGCTCACAACACCCGGCGCAGGTCAGGAGAAAACACATCCGAATTCATGAGGAGAGCCACTTCCAGCGATAAAAAAAAGGAGATTCGGACGAAAAAATCAATGGTCGCGGAGAGACTCGGGTCCACATGCTCAGGATGTACTTACAGGTGACCTATCTGCCCGGCGGCGTGGGGAGGGGGGGGGATTAGAGGAGGATTTCTCTGGGTTGACTGGCACGCCAGCAGGGGGCGGGGCTCGGCCTCGGGCTCTGACCTGCACATAATCGGACGGCTTAGGAGAGGTTTCCCCTCACGTGATCTTACACCTTACAACGCTTCCGCGCTGATGGCGGACAGCGTGGACCTGGGAGAGTTATGAAGATGGTTTGGTTGGTTTCAAGAGGCGTCCGCTTTCTGCAGCTGTTCAACCTACGATTGCAACAATTAACGTAGAAATCAGCAAAACAACGTCTTTCTTCCATCGGTCCATGCAGCGCAAATTTAGTCTTTTTGTCAATTATGTCACATTAACATCACATAGAGTCCACAACACTGTGGTCCCATGGCTAGGGGTCTTCTCCAAAGGAATTGCAGGGGGCTGCAGCAAAATTACGGGCTTGACAATTAAATCCCTAGTGTGTGTGTGTGTGTGTGTGTGTGTGTGTGTGTGTGTGTGTGTGTGTGTGTGTGTGTGTATGTGTGTGTGTGTGTGTGTGTGTGTGTGTATCGAATATAACGTGTCACTTTGGATGAAGCTGCTAAAGGACCAGACGGAAGTCACTGTGGAGTTTGGATATATTTAGGAATATCGCTGTTTTTCTGAACGAGTGCCCGTCGGGGCGACGCGGGTGAGAGTTCTGTCTGACACGAGGGTGCAAGCCGTGGTCCGCAGGGTGATTTACGGCCCGTGGAGCCAAGCAGCGGGACGCACCTCCGGAAGAAGAGGACTAACCCGCAGCTGCTGTTCGGTCTATACGGTGTTGTGGTTCAGTTCTTCATTCTGATTGGAATGAAGAAATTCCAAGGCTGACCTGAGAACTAAAATTAATAATCTTTAAAATCAATGATTCAAGTGCCACTTAAATATCAGATGTTAAAACCTCTACGTTTTGGGAACTACTGCATTACGAGCCTGAGGACGTGAGACATGCAAGACATGAGGAAAAACAATTTCAAAATAATAAAATACAATAAGTCTTTCCTGATGGAACTCCAAAGAGCAGTACACTAAAAATAGCCCAAAAACAAAAAAAGACTCATCTCAGAATAACACAAAGGTTTCCAGGGAGTGAACAAATGGAATGGATCCAAGCAAACACACCAAACAGCCAGGCAGGAGATACGAGATGCAGCTGCATCTCCTGATCAGATCAATCAACCCTGTGATTTCCCGGAGAGCTGCCTCTAGTGGCCAGATGAGGGATGGACCCAAGACACGTTCTCACCATCAGAGCGTCTTTCTGCACACAACCAGGATAGACAAGACTTTTAATTTTTTTATTCTCATTACATTATTATTGACGTTTGTTCTATCCGTCTGTCTGTCCGTCCATCCGTCTATCTATCCACCCATCCATCCATCCATCCATCCATCCATCTTTTCTTTCCAGATCAGCCCTGCAGAGTGTTGTTGCCGCTGTGTGGAATGCAGCAGAGAGGTGACACTTTGTCTCAAACAGCTTCATTCATCTAAAAATATAAGATCCACAGATTCCTCCCACAGCGAGTCTGGAACCAAGCACAATGTGGGACTCAACAACACACTGGAGGAATGACTGGAATGTCTACTACTACTAACACTACTACTGAAGTACTAACACTACAATTAGTACCACCACTGATACTATATTACTACTACACTAATGTTAATACTAAATAATAATATGTTACTGCTGCTACTGCAAATGTTACTGTTAATAGTATTATTACTACTATTAAGACTACTGCTACTAATGTTATTACTATTTGTTCTTTTTGGTTTTGAATGTAACTGCTTTTTATTACAATAGCTCTTATATGCTGATTGTTGTTGTTTTATTTTTATTTTATTCATTTATTCTGTGCGGGATGCACTGCCCACAGGTAGGGTTTAAGGAGAGAGACGGAGATGGTTCTACCTGGTTTTCATTACAAGACAAACTTAACAGAAAGGCTCGCTGGCAAAACGTAAACATAAGGGCATCAGGAATAATTAGCAATGGGATCTGTCAGGTTGCTGCTCCTGCATCACGCTCCCCTTCTCACTGGAAGACAAAACACATAAGAAAAGTCTCCCAGCCGAGTCGGACCAATCAGCGCCAACGGGGCTGATCAGACCGAATCGGTACAGCTGTGTGGGCGCGGGAAGAAGCCAGCGCTGGGCATCGGGTTTCGGAACCAACAGCTGGGTTATTTCCTCTTCTGACTGAGTGTCACAGCTCACTCGATATAATCTGTCCCTAATCACTGAGAAATACGGGTGAGTGAGGACAGCGTCTGGGCGTACCAACTCGCCATCAATTTTAACTACCCGCTCAAAGGCCACACACAGGATATCGTCCCGCGACTGCTCTAGTGGAAAATCATCTATGGATGAAACCAATGGGACCGGGAAGATCCCAGTTTGGACTCCTCCGCTCCTGACCCTGCAGCAACCGCTAATGTCCCTTCAGCGTCACAGCGCGTCACGCAACATTCACATTTCCCTATCGACCGTGAGCGCACTCCCCCAGCCTCCCTCATTAAAGCGTAAAACCCTGGCCAATCTGTACCCAAAATCATGGAGTGTCACAGGCGGGAGCTAAACGCAGCCTTCACCGTATAATTTTTCTCCTTACAATGAATTTGTTCGGTTGTACGGTTGTACTTAAAGTCTTATTTGTTTGTGCCTACTACGTAGTTGTTGCTTGCCTTGCCACAAGAATTTCATTGTCCAGAATGACCTTGTGTTGTACTGTACATTTGACAAATAAAACACTTTGAACTTTGAACTTTGAATTTCGAGCTGTACCATCGGTGTGAATATTCCATGCACACACCGAATCTCAACCCGTGACGCCTCCACGAAAGTCATGGGTCAAATTGCTGGACCATCGTCTGTGAACCAACAAAGCCTGATGTCTACGCGCTTGTACTCTTACCGGTACGTTGTAGGCCCCTTCCCAACTGGGGGAGGGGTCCAGCGGACCAGCGACGCAGACCGCTTGTCCCAGTTCCATCAGGGGGCAGTCCTGGCAGTCCTGGCGTTTGTGCAGCTGACTGTGGGCCTGTGGCGGCAGGTATTGGGGAATAGAGAGGGGACAGCACAGGAAGGGGAAGACAGCGTCCCGCTGCACCACAGGACCCGGCTGGTAGTCGCCTCCACCCCCCTCCGGGCCAGCGGGAGGGGAACCGTGCGGGAAGTCAGGTGGGCGTCCCGCAGCACCAAAATGGCCGGCCGCCATAGGTGGTGTATGTTCCTGCTCCTGCACCGCTCCCCTTCTCGCTGGAAGACAAAACAAACACATAAGGAAAGTCTCCCAGCCGAGTCGGACCAATCAGTGCCAATGGGGCTGATCAGACCGACTCGGTACACCTGTGTCGGCGTAGGAAGAAGCCAGCGCTGTATCCTGCAGACCGTGGCTTAACCACGGCCCTTCATCTGCCAAATTCTGTCTTAAAGGAATATATATATATTTATTGAATTGTATTCTCGACACCTTGGCTTTGAAAATGAAGATTTTTCAATCGTTTCTCAAGATGAAATAAACGCAGATTGATCAATACTGTGGCAGGGGAACTGTCACAAATACCACTTCTACTGCGGGTATTACTACGACTAATCCTATTATTACTGTACTAATGCTACTACTACTCCTCCTCCAAATTTTAATAATATTAACAACAATAATGATATTAACAGTTAAAGACAATAACAATAATATAATAATAATAACAATAATAATAATAATAATAATAATAATAATAATAATAATAATAATAACAACAATAACAACAATAACAACAGTAATAATAACAACAATAATAACAATAATCATCATCATCATCATCATCATCATCATAATAAAATAAAGACGTGACACTGTGAGTATTTATTAACAAGTACACAAGTGAATTTTATTAATGCAAGCAAATTTGATCGTACAGGTCAAATAAGCCACTTCAAGCTGTTGGCACATGGATGTACAAAACAGATTTAAAGCTGCAGCTAAAGCATTCTTAGTGAAAGTACAAAATATGAAGTAGGAGGAAGGAGGAAGCTGAGAGCATCAGACAAACACTCCGTAAGCAACGTCGGTTACAATTAGTAGTTTTTTTTAAACTTTTTTTTAAGACATGGTTGAGAGCTCATCACAAACTAAACAGACACAACTCAAAGACTACGGTCTCTAATATCAGTAGCAGA
>OMKR01049424.1:2177-15257 GCA_900302355.1 Cyttopsis rosea | reverse complement strand
CCTACGACCGCAAGGTAAAGTTTTTTCCTCATCCATCTACTGATTCGTTGTTTTGCCAAGGATAGCAGAAATTTACAAAATGTCTGCCAAAGTGAGTCGTCTTTATTCCATATCCACTATCATTTTTAGGTTTTCTCTCTCTCTCTCTGTCTCTCTCTCTCTCTCTCTCTCTCTCTCTCTCTCTCTCTCTCTCTCTCCGAGCGGATGCTGGTCGCATGACAATTGCCTGTTTGTGTATGTGTGTGTGTAATGTAAAATGCTATGAAATATGAAATATGCTATTCAAATAATCAAACTATGTAAAGTATTGATTTACCCAACATAATTTTTACACTATTAAAATATTCATACTATTAAATTTGTGAATAGATTGAAATCAGACATTGAGATAACAGCAGAATGTTACATGGCTGTATGATGAAACCAGCACTTCGGTAGCCTCTCCGGACCCCTTTACCTCGGGGTTAGGGTTAAGAGTATAGAATAGAATAGGATGGTATACATTTAACTATAAGACTCTTTTATCTCTCTCTTTTTTAGATCCTGACCTACGGAGTATACCTCTTGATCAGTGGAAATTTCCTATTGAAGCCGAGGAACAACCGAGTTGCAGCACTCCCCCTCCCACTCTTGAGCTTGAAGATCTGTCAAACCGTCTGAAGCTGGGTCTCCTTCTTCTTTGGTAATTATATCTGAAGACGAATGTGAAGATGATGTTGATGGCAGCGAATGTGAAGATGCTGTTGATGACAACGCTCCGGTAAATGAGATATCTGACAGCGGATGTGAAGATGATGGCAATGATAGTGAATGTGAAGAGATAGCCTCTAACCATCAGACTCACTAGCCAAAATACCTGAGGATACTTTAACATTTGTCAAGGATCTAACCCTACCCACACATCATGAACCTGATATCGCCGAGGCATCATCTCTATCAGAGCAGGAAAACCTTAACCAGCAACCCCAGCCATATCATTGGCTACCTTCCCCCAATACGCTAGAATCCATGATCCGGAATCCTGAAATTCTGCATTCACCTTTAGAGGAAGAGATAGTGCCTATAGCAGCAACATTGCCTATAGTACCAACATTGCCTGTAGCACCAACACTGTCTGTAGAAAAGGCTAATTGTGAAAACATCAGGTACATATAGCGATTTGACACCACCAAGATAAGAAGGCTGTTGAATATGTCCTTACCTAGAGATCGCATTCATTTATGTGAATACTACGAACACATTTTGAACTAATTTCAAAATGCCGTAGACAGTGCGGCCCGCCCTGCGATACCCGGAGACCACATTCAAGCTACCTTGACAGCTGACAGACTTAACGACAATGCAACCATGATCATCTGACATGGTCAATACTGACTTGAGAGAGTTTCAACAATTACTGGACCGTCTGCTACAGTCCAATGCTGAGCTTTTATCTGATCAGAGTTTAGAGCTTGTTTTCCGAGTAGTGCATACTCCCGCGGGTTCTGGTCCACCAAAACGTAACCTACAAACTTTACTCACATCTGCAATTGTGGAAATAAAGGCACGCCACCTATTTGTGGTAGAAAACAAGGGTAACCAAGCATGGTTTGCGATCAACCTGGTGCATCTATTTCACAATAACAAAAACTTAACCGATCAGGAAGCGTCAAGACTGTGTTTAGAGTTACATCAAAAAGCTGGATTTACACAAGATCAGAATGTCTTTAGACACCGTTGTCCAGTTTGAGAGTTGTAAAATTGTCTTCTATTATCAAACGCCCTATGATAATAACCTACAACTTTATCAGACCTCTTTTAAAAGTGAGAAAATGCTGTCAAAGGTCATGATAAACGTTTTTCACTTGTCTGTGAAAGTTGTCAGGTCTGTCAGACCCACTGTAAACAGGAGATGGCATTTAAACCCATCTTATGTTCAGACTAACAAAATGTGACAAAACGAGTGCTGCTTTCAGCTTCATAAAAAGCCTCATTGGCGACCTCAAGGCAAAACACATACCAGCGCCTGTGACTTGTACAAAAAATGCACCCGATGTAATCTTACATATTACTGTAGCATGACCTCAACCCCACGAGTGTGCGCTACAGTGTTATATATGTAAAATATAGAATATAGAATATAAAAGAGGTCTTACCTCTCTCTGACGCTACCACTAAGGCAGAGAAGTCTCACATCTGCTTTATGCAGCCGCTCGAGCCCCAGAGAAAACTGAACGAAAGAATAGTCTTTTTTGACTTTGAAACTTTGAGACAGAAGGACGGTGTAAACACCCCCATTTGCTGTAGGTCACGGCCAAAACATTTGACAGGCAAATGTGGTCTGCGGAAGGAGAATTTTGCGCTTTACGATTTCATTTAAACACTGTGTTTTTATCTCTCAATATGGAAAAGGCTTTGACCTTACCTCATTCTTAATGCGATGGTGCAACAGGGGGTAACGCCTCACATAACATCACAGGGTAACAAAGTAATTATGACAAAACATGGCATCAGCGGTATAAAGACAGCAGGAGCAGCAGGACATTGAATTGAATCCCACCAAAATACAACCTGAAAGGCAATCCTGCCAAGAGACAAATCTCAAAATTCCTTCTAAACTTGTTGTGGGGGAAACTGGCACAACAGAGCAATTTATTCCAGACAGAAATCAGAACCTGAAATGTTTTTCCAATATTTCTGCTCAGATCAATTTGTTCTGAATAGTTTTTCTTTTCTTTCTGATATAAACACCACTCTTCTTTTGTACTACCTCCAGGTCCGACAAATGTTTTTATTGCGAGTCAGACCACAAGATGGGGTCTTACTCGAGTACCTTGAACAATTAGGAGAGTGTGTACTTGACCACGACACTGATTCAATCATTTACGTCAGCAAACCCGGTGAATATGATCCGCCTGTTGGTGAGTACCTGGGGCAATTAACCAATGAGCTGTCTCCCGGTGAGCACATCACAGATTTCTGTTCTCTTCCCCAAGAGCTACGGCTACAAAACTAATTTGAACAAGGGCCGTCTTAAGGTGAAATGGATCACACAGAATTTTGAAAACGCAAAAAATGTCAACTTTGACAGCATGCTGGAATTGATCAAGGATTATTTACAAATTCCTCATAGCACCTCAGGTTTTTAAAGGTTTTCATTTGGTGAACCAGCCTCTGGAAAAAAGAGTGGTACAGTATATGATGAACGATCGTTTCAATCTGGAAGTCAGCCTATTGATATGTGTTGGCAACAGTTTTATAACCCCTGTTTTATAACATGTGTATACATCTACCTCATATTGAAATTGTCAAATTTAATGTATCATGGCACTTGTTGGCATGGCAACTGTTTTATAACCCATGTTTTATAACACGTGTATATTTTTAGAAATATAATATTGAATGTAACCTTTATCTCCGATATGCAATAAAATAAGGATTTCTAATTCATTAATTTCATTAATTTCTATTGCTGTAACAGAGCAAGATGATGCAGGAAATACAATTTCAACCGCGGTTAGAAGTGCCATTCAGCTTCTCTCAAACTCAAAAATCATTGTTTAAATGGTCCTAGCGTTACTAAAGTCATTTGGTGTTATTCCTCATACCAACCCCTTTCAATGAGCTAAAGTGGAGTATGACTACACCCATCAAGTGTTTAGAAGGACTGCTGTCTTCCTGGGATGATGAAGATAAGTTTCCTAAATACTCTATTGTCGTGGTGGATGATTTAATGGATGAAGGTGGGGAAATCAAGCTTTTAGACCAGGCGTTTAGTCAGTTCAGACACAATCATAAAATATCAATCATTTATCTTGTGCAAAATATATTTCATCAAGGTAAATTCAGCAGAGCCATCTCTTTCAATGGCACATATTACATCCTCTTTAAAAATGTGAGAGATAGAATGCTATCAAGATGCTACTCACCCACCAGTGAGTAGCATCTTAATAGATTTAAGAACTAACTGTCCAGATGAGTTAAGGCTGTAACGGACAGTGTGGGATCGGATATCATTGTTTGTCCATCCACATTCTTCACAACATTAACATTAACATAACCCCAACCCTTTTAGAGGTTTGTTTAATTGCCCCTCAAAGTCCAGCTGGGAGACTTCTTGGACTCCCTTTCCTCTCAGCAACAGTAAAAGGTGCTGAAGTGATGCTTTATGATCTCCAAAACCCGAACAAAGAGATGTTTTAGTGTGATTAGTGTCGAACGGCCAACGACATTATTCGCAAGATATTCTTGATGAGTAGTTACCAGTTAGTTATTTACCATCCGATGCTCAACTACAACGGATCCAGATGTTCCAGAATCAAATCAACCTGTCGCAGAGAAACCAATTGATAAGACTGGGGACCACCAGAACCATGCCGCCGTTTTCTTACCTCCAATCAGCTGACACGGTCTCTGGGAGATCCACCTGGGAACCGACAAGCTGACGGAACCACAAGACGGTTCGGTCCCCGCTCATCACACCTTTCTGGCGGCTTAGCTGAAAACGTAGGTGAATTAACTCCGAAGGCTGGTGATCATTTGTTGATGTCGGATGGGTTCTTTTTAGTTCTTTTCTTCACAGATCAGGTTTAGAAGTTAGTTCACAAATTCTCTCTTCATTACACTTTACCCATATTCTTCCAATTCTATCAGATCACGTGTTTAAATTATTTTAATCTCTTTTATCTGTTTGTTTATGATTTTTATTTCCGACTAATCTCATTTATCTTCTTATTGCTAAACATTTTATTATTAATAAAGCTTTCATTTATTGCCGAGATCTTGGTCCATGGGTATTTTGAGTCTTTGTGAGTATTGCACCATACACAGATCCAAAATCACTGAATTTAGATTTGAGAGACTGATTAATTACAATGAATTTGGTTTAGTTTATCCTTTCCAGTTTAAGGTTGAAACTGGTTATGCCCCTACCGAGTTGATTTATAATTTTAAAGTAACAAATAACATTACATATAATGGTGCCTTCCAAAGCAAGGCAAATTCATCTCACTGTTGTTGAAAACGGAGCAATATAAAATCACAAATGGTTAAAGGAGACTATAGTATGCCCCTTTCCCCAATATACATGTAGAACCATTATGCGTTGCTGTGGATTTTCGGAACTTCTGAATTGTGTTTGAGCATTGTCCTTTGGTTATTTACAGTATGTGAGATCTAAGCTTAGTGTGAAATTGTGAACCATAAGTCAGATGCTATATTGCGTTTGAGTTGAGACTGATGCCACCGCGTGTCAAGATACTGTTGTGATTGCGAGTTACTGGAAAGATTACACAGTTGCTGCATGCAGAAGAGTTTTGATATTATTAAGACCTTGGCGGTCAACCATCAGAGATAAGTGCTGACTGCGATGCTCCAGAGAATTCTAACAAGACTTGGACCCTCGAGCCCCAGTGTTGGAAGTAGCTAGCCGGCACGGAGCACCGTTCGTGCAAAGGGAGGTTTATTTGAGAATAGAGAAAACGAATCCCTCCGTTAATGGAAATTGTGATTGTAAAGTGAGTCAGTTTGTGGCAATCTGCCAGTACTGTGAGGAATTTAGTTGTTCTTGCTGCTGTGCTAAAATAATCGGTGCTGAGCTTGGTTTGGTTAGAGTTTGAGTTTCAACAAACTGAATTCCCAAAGCATAGCATTGAATCCTGTGTGACCCATGTTAACGTTTCTTTATGTGCTGCCCTTTTAAATTCATGCTTATATGACTGAGTGGTTGGAATAATCTCCATTGTTGTTCAATTGCAATAATTGTATAAATTGTATAAATAAATCTCATTGAGTTTCAGAGTTTAATTAATTAGTAGTTAATCCTTAATTTTAATCTTCAATAATTATAACCTTCAACAATAATAATAATTGCAATTCAATATTGCCTTTTTATTCTATTTTATATAATCAAATAATTTTGAATTTTGACTTTCAATATATTTAATAATCTTATGAATTATAATTAAATTTTTTAATCAAGTTGTTTTAATTGTCAATCAATTTAATAATTGTATTCATAATTTTCATCAATTTAATTTTCAATAATTTCAATATATTTTTTAATATTTTGAAATTCCAATTTAATCAACTTATTTTAATTTTAATCATTTAATAATTATTCATAAATTTTCCATTCATTCAGTTTGAAATTCCAATTGTAATCAATTCGTTTATTTTCAGTTTTACCTTCAGTTATTTCCATAATTTTAGTCATTCCTTGAAATACTATTTTAATTATCCAATTATTTTAAATTATTTCAATAATTTACAAAAAATCGATATTATTGTTATCTTCTCTATTTGTGTGATTCATCATTCGATGCTCTAAATCCCTTGTATTGTGTGACTTAATTTTAATGCTTCCGAATAATTTTTTACTCTCTCATTAATGTAATTTTTTTTTTAATCTAGTATCACACTAGTTATATAATATTGCCAAATTTATTCTCCTTAATCCCTCGGTCAGGCTGTCCCTTGGTGCCTGCATTTCCCAATCTACAACTGCTCTCAGCCTGATTAGTATCCAATTTTGAGGTTATTGTGTCTGGATCTGATGAGTTCCACCCAATTAGGACAACTGTCCACCCAGAGGCAACCTAACCAGCGGTTCCAATTTGGATAAACACAGCAATGTGGGCCTTGAATTGCTCAATTGTTTTTCAACTTCTCTTGACTTCGAGCCACCTTAGAGTCACTCAGTGCTGCAGACAGCTGATTGTGAGACAGGGTGTCACTGGACCGTCCAGTTGAATTGGAACTCCAGGATTACTTGTGTCCACCACAGTCAAATACCCTCCCATATTCTAAAAAGGTCCAATTTCCTCCCCGTCAGTCGATTTCAATTTCATTAAACAGATCTCTCCTAAATTCTAACACTAATGAACATAGTCAAAATAAATTAGGAAGAACCTATATAGGTTACAGATACAGTATATTCATAGGTTAACGTGACAATCACGTATCATGTCTATTTAGTGGACTCTTTGAATTGACATTTGTTGGCGTTTTTTCTTTCCCTTAATTTGTACATAAAAGTTAAACCTCTTAACCAAACCACCTATACGGCAAAATTACACTAAAACAAAGCATGGTGATCCCCGCAGTCACGCTTGACATCTCAGGCATGGGAGACCCCCGCGATCACCTGGAATCAGTGTTAATGGAGATTACCCAGGTGCTGATACCTGACCATTCAGATAGAATCCTGAATACCGACCCTCCTCAACTTGAAACAGTAGTGCGAGATCTCGCCTGACCAACCTAATAAAAGACAAGGACCGAGCCAAAATGTTAGGACAAATGGCAATTGCAATGTGTGCACAGCTCAGACACTCATGCAAATTGTCAGAGCAAACAACAGCTCAATTGAAGTCCCACCAAGAAGAGATTACACTCCTATGGGAGGAAAACAAAAACCTTGTGAGATGGCTTGAAGAGACAAAACACTCTTTAACCGAAGCCGAAAACCATAGTGGTGAGTTACAAAATTTAATTGACCAACAGGTGGATGACAAACTCCACCTCATCAAGGTGACCCCGGGTCATGACACCAGCAGCTCCATCAAGCGCCAGTCTGACCATGCCAGAAACGGCCATGACCCTCTCTGTGAGACACTGACAGAAGAATATTTCTGGCCTGATACCACAGATAGACATAACCGCTGTTCTAGCAATCAAGCACGCGAGACAGGAACCTCCTCAACAATACTATAGTCGTCTGCATCAAGCCTACTTTGGTTCCCAAAATGAACCAAAAAAATGAATGGATGGAGGAGGACTTGAACTTCAAATCTCACTTTATTCAGAACCTCCATCCCACAGCTCTATCATCTTGGCATTGCGACATGCCCGCACGTCTTAACCAGTCGACAGCTGTGTGAATTAGCTTTAAGGGGGTTTGCAAAGCAAAGGCAAACCATGGGCAAACATGCAGAACCCAGCGCCACTTTAAGCCAAGACACTAAACCTTCCCTAGTTTATCGACCTAACAAGGATCAAAAACACTCTCTGCCGCAGCAACCCTGCAACCACCGTCACTCACGACCACCCTTGATGGAAATTCCAAAACACTTGGACAGACAACCTCAACCCTCTCCTCAGAACACCTTGCCTCACCAACCTGACGTGGTGGTGGAAGAACTTCAGGCCCCGACAGACCATCAAGCCTCCCTGAGCAACCAGACCCAGGAGGAGTCGATACTCCTGGTGCAGTCCTGAGGGTTCAGTTGGACTCAAAGGAGGAAACTCTCGATGAGGATCCTTCAGGGGATCCACCCGTCCGACAGTTCCTGTGTCACCTCACTGAGACAGGCATAGCACGAAAAATTCTATCTGTCTACGACACTCGAAAATTAGCTGATACATGATGCACTTCTTGACGCGGCTGCAAGTATCACCTTGATGTCATCAGCGCTTTTCAAGATGCTGCAGACAATGGCACATCGATCAAACAAGGGCCTGAAACCGCTTACCTGTGTGCTTGACATCCAACCCTTCTCCCACAGGTACCACCTTGAAAACAATGACATTGATACACTTCGTGATTGGACCGATGAACGTCATCCACCCTGTGTAGTGTATGTGTCTACTCTTCTGCTCTGAATCAGCTGAATCAGCAGCCATGCAGTGCTGATTGGCCGACTCGGGGCAGGTTTTCTAATTGTCAGTGTGTCTTTCAGTGGAGATCGGCAGCACACAGGCACTGGGGAAGAGCCGAACCGCAAACCGAGAACAGCCGCAGCGAGAACATTATTCTTTATAAGTTTGTGTTATCCTTTTGGCCCGCGAGCCTTTGGTTTGTAAACCTGCAATAAAACACGCGCCCGAATGGCGCTGCAATGTCATTAAATGAGATCAAAGGGATCAAAGACACCATTCACTTCAAAATCAAAGGCTTCAAACAGATCAAAGGACCTCTTAATTATAGGTCATCCATCAAATTTTGACACTTCAAATACTTCAAAGGAAGGTCAAAGGTTAACGACACAAAAGAGACCCTTGTTCCGCCCCCTGACCCGGTCACAGGGTTAAAGTTCAAAGTCGTAAAACTGTCACTTTTGGTTTGATTACCGGTACACTATTCTCTCTCTATTATTATTATTATTAGGGGTCCAGTTGCACGCAGTATGATGAAGGAATGACATCAGTGGTGTATGAAACTCATGGAACCGACGAACCCACAGACACGAGTGAATATAAGTTTTTATAAGGCAGTTCCAACACGCCGTCGTCCATGTATGATGCAAATCGGTCCATACTTGAAGGAGAAGTTATTAAAAATGTTGGTTTTCTCGTTGCATCACCGGTCATATCTCATCTCTGCAACGGTCACGTGATTGTACTGCAGACTTCTGATTGGTCATAGACAAGTGTGTCATTGCTTAAGATGGCGGCACTCAGCAGCTTATGCCAGGGTAAGACTACACGATATTCTTGTCTTTCACGATGTTCATCGCTACATCTGTGGAATAACTGAACATTCTGGTCAAAGGCGCACTCTCCGTGGTACACACAGTAAACGCCGGAGGAGAGGGAAACATGCCGGTGTGTCTCCGCTGACGCGGACATCACACACCGTTACCGGGAATATTTCTCTCAAATGTGAGTTCACGGTGCAAAAAACTGGATGAACTTCAGCTACTGTTGGGGAAGAACAGAGCGGGCCACAAGACGAAAGGTGGAGGAATCTGTTTTTATACTAAGAGTGGCTGGTGTAACGATGTGACAGTGATCCTACAACACTGTTCTCCTGATCTGGAATCTGTTTTCATTAACTGTAAACCCTTCTACTCCCCCTGTGAATTTGTTTCATTCATTATGTTCAGTGTTTACATTCCACCGCAGACAGGAGGAGGAGGCACAGCGCATGCTCGCTGACCAGATACTGTGAGTTCTGAGTTTAAATAGAGATCAGAGTGATAATTACGCCTCTACATCTATATTTACCTGCATATCTCAGCATACATTTGTATTTGTACTTAGATATTAAGCCAAATTCCACACGAATGGTACTGGAATATAAATGTTATACTTCATTGTCAAAGTCAGATGTGTTGCCATTATAACATAAGGGTGTATTCCATTACGGAAAATTAAAAAGACTAAAGTACTCTGAACAAAACTCTTTAAGAAAGGACTGCAAAAAACTCACAACTGGAAAATCACCTACAAAAGTCACTACACGATCTCTGACAACTTTTAATGCAGATGAAGTGCCTTTAAATACAGTATACCTGTTGATTCTCCACACAAATCAGTGTGAAGAGGCTCATTTCATCAGGGTGATGCACAGTTTGGAGGCTCCAGGAACAAGCAGTGTGCAGCTATCAGTTTGACAGCAGAACTTAAGAGCAAGATCCAGAATGTTTGGACATGGACAGCAAGTGACCTAGATGATGTTTTGATCAAAGGAACTAGCCTTTATCAGGACATGAAGACGTCTGGTGGAATAAAACATAATGTTCTAGGAAGAGATTATATTGCAATAACACAATTGCCAAGAAAACATACCTTCCGTAATACAACATTCGAATGAATGTAGGCGTGCAGCGTTTACTGTACAGTATACAGTAAGTAAACTCACTAGCCGATTGTGACGTCAATGTTCTGCCTGAACCGGAAGTGACGTTGGCGGGCGCGGTTAACATTTCCGTTGTAACGGCGAGCTCCACCGATCGGAGACATCGCTGTTACCCTTTAGGATTGTGGGTAGTGTAGTACTTCTCCACGACATCGCAAATAAAACGTGTTGTTCTTAAAACAAGGTTGATATCATATAGACTTGTGGCTTCTACAGGAGCATATACCATCGTTTCACCGTCTCCTAGCTCGTGGTGAGTCTACCTTGGATGGTTGCGACATTATGGCTAATAACCAAAATCTTTGATTTGGAATATGAATGGGGTTTTTACTTCCGGAACCTCACTGTTGAGCTCTATTAAAAACAGTCGAGAGAGGCTTGCTCACTATTCAGGCTTTTATCCACCACATTTTATTTACTTTCATTAACAAAATGGTGCTATTTACAGTAAACACTACAGATTGGGGGGTGAAACATGCAGCATTTTCATTGGATGCAGCCTGCATGGTGGTCCAATTTAAGGATTTAAGAATTATTTTTTTTACAAAGGTTGCATCTATTTATCCTCTACAATGACATTAAATGGAAAATCATTAAATTAAAAGGCAAATCATCGACACAAGCAACAAAGCCAAATCTGATTATGGCTTATAAGAGGAAACTGTTTTGAAGCGAAAGGAAATTTGATACGCCGAAGGAAGCTCCCAGTCTGCAGTAAGCGTTTCCCAGAATGCAGTAAAATGTCACCAGGAGAACAACCAGTTACAGCCAAATGTAATATAGTAGATTTCTGTTCGGGTCAGAGAGTTAACTCAACATCCAAGATGGCTGCCACCTGGATGTGAGCCTGCTTGGTGACAATTCCTTCATTTTTGATGTTACCCCTTTTTATGTTCACTGTTGAGGGACAACAAAACTCGGTCACGTGGTGTGTGTGTGTGTGTGTGTGTGTGTGTGTGTGTGTGTGTGTTAACGTTTGCACTTTTGGTTAACAAGGAACACGTGGAGAAGCACATTAAACGCAGGCAGATGTTGATGTTGTGGAAACATGGTATCTCTCACTGTGGAGCCAAATAGGGGAGGATTAGAGGATCCAGTGATATAGGGTCTAGAGTGAAGGACGGGAAAAGAAGTCAAAGAATGGTAAACTTGGCAGTTTCACCAACTGTTTTCACACCAGGCAGCTTAGCGACTCACACACACACACACACACAGACAGACCCACATGATGCACAGAAAGACAGCTGTGGCGTATCTATTCACGCTGGTAACCTGGTATGGTGGCGGGGGTGCTATAGGGACAGGATGGAGCTGAGATAGCGGCACATAATGGGGTTTTAAGCCACAGAAGATCAGTCCATTCTCTGCAGCGTGGCGTATCGTGGAGTGGTGCGGCATGCTGGGGCAATGAGGTCACAGACTTGAAACAGAACCCAGTGAGAGCCAGAGGAGAGCTCAACTCGATTTAAAGGCTGCGTTGGATAAGTGGAAGGGAGGGATTTATATATTTGAATGCTGTAAATTTGAATTGTTCAAGTTCTTGCACTGTTTATTTATTTATTTATTTATTTTTGTGGATAATATTTATCACAGTAATGAATCTCTCAGGCTTTCCATCAACTGTAACAGGGGAAAAAATAACTTCTAAACCTTGAGCTTTGAAGGGGTAGTGTGCAAGAGATGGTATGATGATTATGTGCTTTCAAGTTTTTTAAAACCTTGGAGTGGCAATCCATAGAATTGTCTGTGTTGAGTGGATTACAATACAAGTCCCAGAATTCCATTTGAAACTGCAGTGTTGTTTCTCCAACATCCAGGTTTACCCTCATCTTCACTATGAAACGGTGACTTTCTCACATCGATTGATTCTCCTAATCAGTTCTTGGGTTTTTCGTGCCCTGATGATTGTCGGGCTGCCCCCGTCTAAAGATTTTCCTAGTCGACTAGTAGTCACCGGTTCAAGCGATTAGTCGTCGCACGTTGATGATATTCATTTAATTATTGAAATATACAGTATATTTTGGGCCATCAGAAAATGGTTGGAGTTCCAAGGCTGAGAAAGAACAAATACAAAACCTAATAACCAGCCTTTAAAACATAAATTTCATTTGCAAGCGATGCACACACGAAGTGAGCCGCTTGTTAATTACACCGGCAAAAGCCGCTCATCAAAAGCTGTAATGATTCTGAATGTGCATGATTCTGTGATGTGTCAGCACCACCAAGGGGACTGAACATTTTGTAAATTTATCAGTAACACCAACAGAATAACTGATAACCAGCCTTTAAAATCTCAATTAAATTTACAAGCGTGAAGTGCAGAGGTTCCCAACCAACGAGCCGCGGACCGTGCCGGGCCGGGAATTTATTCAGAAGCTAACTGCGCTCTGCTCCGCAGCAGGAGACGGAGTAAATTAAATACATGTAGAATAAAAACACAGTTTTTATTTGCTTTGTTTGGAGAAAAGATTGCACTGATCGCTGCGGAACTGCAGCAGAACTGTGCTTAACCCCCCCCCCCC
>OMKR01049387.1:0-12672 GCA_900302355.1 Cyttopsis rosea | reverse complement strand
GGGGGGCACGGTTCATTCTGCCCATAGGAGATTTCCACACCATAATGAGGCTCAGCTTGTGTCTTTGCAGAGTCCTCCATTTTGCAGTTGGAGGACCCGGACTGCGAAGAAGGAAGCAACCCCCCTTGTGAGTCGATCTTCTCGCTCAACGCCGAGAAGATCCTGGTAAGATCACCACGAATCCGGAGAAGCACAAAACCGGATATTTTGGTTTGTGGTTTTTTTGAGTCGGCGCCGATGTAGAGATTATTCTCTCTTTATCTCGAGCACGTGATGGTGTCGAGATAAAAAAATCTCTTATCTTCTCGAGTAAACGTGACAGGAATTGCGTTTTTTTTCCTCTTATTTAAATTTAAGATTATTTATTTCTATAGCCCTTGACCGCTTCACAATTTCACAAGGAAAACCTCCCAGAAGATTTCATTTTCAAGTCTGCAAACTCTAGAAGAAAATCAAACATTGTGATTGACGCAGCACCGAGACTATGAGCGGTATTTCCGGTTAGACGGTTTATCATCAACCGCCTCAAAAATATTTTCTTTTTAATTCTGCTGACTGTCAGGATGAATGAATCTTCTGTGTTTGAATGTACGCGCTGGACAAAAAATCCAATTATTGATTGACTTCATATGTTTTATATAATAACCAAGGGATCATAATTTTTCTCTTTTTATATTTTCATAAACAAGCTCTTGCCTTTTCCTCACATGATTTTCAGAATGCTCTCCAGCGTTTTGTGATATCACAAATCGTGCCCTGACCTACAGCATAGTCACAAGATGACTTTTCTAGCTTCCCGAATGTTTTCAGCAAATTTCTAGCTTGTGTGACGTCGGAGAGGCGTCAAAAAAATACGCCTTACTCCTTCCTATAAAAGACTCCCCGGGGACTATCACTGCTTTGAAGTGTGTCTGTATTGCTCTACTTATTTTGTGTCTAGTGGGTAGTGCGAGGGTCTCGGTTTGTTCCCGATAGCTAGGGTTTATCTCACCGACCACGCAGTGGAATTTCTCAGACAGGTTTCTCTCTCTTCATTTCTTACAGAGCCAGGCCAAGTTGTTTATTGAACAGAAGAAATTCCCTTTCCCCGTTGAAAACCACAACACGAATGAAGAACTGGGTAAATTCATATATAATTCTACAACCAATTGTAAGATGTACAAACCTCTTGTGTAGTTTTGACATGGTCCTCCAGTCAGTATCTTAATGTGTATGTATATGTGCATATACATAATACTGTTTCATTCCTGCTTCCTGTAATCGCAGCTATAGGCTACGTGCTGATAGGCAACGGTCTTTACGATGAAGCCATCAAACACTTCTCCCTCCTCCTACAGGTCTGTTGGCATTCACCGTATACACATCAATCGCACCCTAATCACCCTGCATAGATTTAAAAAAATTACTGAATAGGGTTAGCAATGCTTCGTGCAATTTGTTTTGTGTCCTCCATCCAGGGCGACCCAGAGTTGGTCAGTGCCATCTACGGCAGAGGTATCGCCTACGGGAAAAAGAGTCTGCAGGTGAGTGACATCGTAATCAATCTCATACAAGCGTACATAAGCCATGATATACCTATGGAGGCCTTGGAGAGTTTCACCAAAGTTTTACCGCGTCATTCGAGTCTCGGCACGCATTGTAATCAAGGAAGGGATTCATAAAATGGAAAACAGATCAAGTAACAACAACAATATTATATTAAGAAAAACGATAATAAAAGGTACATGAAAGGTCATCCTGATGGATAGCGGAAACGGAGATGGCGATGTAGAAAAGCGAATTCTATTATTTATTTGCTTCAATGCGATATGTCGTCAGAAACATGTCCAATGACCAAACCTTTGCCGTGTTGAACGCCAAAATGTAATTCGTTAGTTATTAAGCTGAAGAAGAATGTTCCTATGTTACATCAATGCCCTTATCTCCAATTTACTCAGGAGGACTCCATAGTCAAAGATAGCGGAGCCTTGTCTTGTTGGCTACAAACTTGAGTTGCCAGTGAGTGAACCAACTTCTCTTTGTGACTTTGGTACAAGAGCATAGAACCCAATGGGAGAAGGGAATAGTACTTCCCGTTGATGTATTCAAGGAGCATAGGCGCCCCGAAAGAATGGATTCTTGCTGCTGTGTGTGAGGTCTGATCAGGCCAGATCAAGGCTATTCAAAGCTGTAAATCTCAGCCCTTGGCTTGAAGGCGGCCGTGGCAATGAGGCTAGAATTGGTGTTGATCTGATCGGATTTCCTGGGATTAGTCGGGAGTCTGGCCGCTTCGGTGGGATGGGAAGGACTGGCGCGCCCAGATTCTGTTGCCTCTATGGTTTCTTCTCGCCCTGCTTGACAAAAACATAATGACACAATTCCCTGATTCTCCCCCTCTGGCGCTAAACACGGTTTCAGTGTAAAGCATCTTGTTTCATTTCCAAGCACTACACTGTATGTGTCTTTTGTCTGTATTGTTTGGGGGTTGAGAACTCAAAAGACCACATTAACTGGAATCAAAGATGAAGCGTTTTTTGCCAATACAGTCTAAAATGACTTTTATTGTTTGTTTTTTAATTTATATTTTAATCTATCTATCTATCTATCGATCTACACCAGCGTAACGTTAGATGTATTCCAGGCCTCATTTGTGCCCTGTTTCCGTACCAGGACATCAAGAACGCCGACTTGGCGCTGTATGAGCTCAGTCGCGTCATAACCCTGGAGCCCAACTGGCCCGAGGTCTACGAGCAGAGAGCCGAGGTGAGACCCCACCCCACCCTTCATAGCGTCATGCATATACATATACAATATACATATGTGTATACATAAATAAACCAAACCGGCAAATATTTTACCCTGAAATTGTTGTGAGGTATATTCTGGTGTGGAAAGGCGGTGGACTAGGACTCAGCATTATTATTTAGTGTCTATTAAGTTAATGGTAGCAACAACATATTGGATGATGTTTCTGACATCATGATGTTAGACAAATCTGAAGTTTTCTTTTGTGTTAATTTTGGATATATTATATTAATATGTTGTTCATATAACCACATAGTGCAGTGTAATGATCCTAAGTTATGTTGAACAATGTCGTAAACATTGGAATTTGAATTGTTACGCAGGCGTCGCAATGCGTGACGACATAAAAATTACCAAAACTAAAAAACACAAATATATTCATTCATTCATTTTGTTATTGTCAGACCAAGGCTCTTCCACCAAGAAGAATACTGACATTTTCATTTTCAACATTTGTGAGTCATCTGCTGTTTAAACGAAGTCGGATAGAACACGCGACTGTCACCGAGTTCCATAAATAAACCTTAAAAAAGGGGAACTCGACACAACGACACGCTCATAGGTTTCTCGTAAGTTTCCGCTGTAGCTATTATGCATTTTGAGTTCTTTTGTCGAGGTTTACTTTGGTATTTTGCTTTGTATTTGTGGTCACACAGTGAGCTACAGACGTCTTCAAAAGCAGTTGAGAAGCTCTGTGCTGTAGAGTTGGATCGCTAAATAGTCTGGAAATCCCGAATTGACTGTGTGTGTGTGTGTGTGTGTCTAGATCCTGTCTCCACTGGGCCGCATCAGCGAGGCGCTGGGGGACTTGACCAAAGCCATTCAGCTGCAGCCCTCAGCGCGCCTCTACCGACACAGAGGGACGCTGCTCTTCATATCAGAGGTGTGTGTGTGTCTCACGCCATCCTGGTAAGCAGTTTTACATGGGCATATGTCAACAATGTTTTTGTGCCCCACCCTCCAGGACTATGTGGCGGCGATGGAGGACTTCCAGCTGTCCCTGGACCTGAAGAAGAACCAGCCCATCGCCATGCTGTACAAAGGCCTCACCTTCTTCCACAGAGGCATGCTCAAGGTGCGTGCAAAATGTTCAATCTTTAGAGTTCAACGAGGTAATTTATCTTCATCCATTTTCAAGCCTGTTTGTATGTAAACCTGAATGGGGAAATAAAGATAAATGTCATTTTATATTGACATTTGACACATTTTACTTAAGTGCGTCATTGAAAACAAGTTATACAAAACATAATGTTGCCAACAAATATATTTCGCCATCAATTGATGACAACAATGGGGAAAAATGGGAAAAAAAGACATACTATATAGGGGTGGCTTCGCAGACAGGATCTAAATCAGGATAATCATACTTAAATCCAGAATTTAAAAATGCCTTTCTGAGACGTTGCTTAATTTAAGATTAATTAGTTCTAAACTAGGAAGTCCTAGACTAAGGTACTTAAAGGGGGACATATTATGAAAAACTCACTTTTTCAGTGCTTGTGCACATTCATTTGGGTCTCTGATGGAACACACAAACTGAAAAAAGACAACCCGGTGAGTTTTTTTAAAATTGCTCTGCTTCAGTCGAAAAAAAGGCCTAAAACACGCTGTTCAAGTTTGCTGTCACACCCTAGTTCACACCCAACCGCCCCCCATCTGAGTAACCACCCACGGCTGGAGCGCCAACAAGTGGAGCTAGTCAGAACAAACTTTTAAATTAGGCATTGTAGATGTAATATGAGTGAAGATTCAGCAACTGCATTGCCTATTTCTCACATCAAATTTGTTCAGAAACAGATTTTGGTGGACTGATGAGGTGAAAATAGTGAATGTTTATCTTCTTCATACAGAAGTGGGAGAAACGGTTCCGGGGTGGGCATGGCACACGCACACTGAGACACGCACACGCATACACACACACTGAATCAGCCTGTCAGAGCCTGGAAGAATAGAGACACGGGTTAGAATGGCTAGAATGAATAATCTGAGTGGTGTTTTCAGCAAAACACTTCAAAGACATGTTGTGGGGACCTCAGAGACCGATATTAACTTGTTGAAAAGGAGCATATTATGCTAGGCCTTTAAGGACTAGTCAGCTCCTTCTGTCTGATCTTGGTGCTGGTCCATTTAGACCTAAATTGGCTCTAAGATGGAAATCTGATTTTTTTAAACCCAGACTAGAGACTATTTTAAACCATGACTGAGAAAGGCCATTTCAATTTGTCCAGATTAAAAGTGTGATTTTAGTATAAAAATTAAGCCTAATCTGTATCCGCGATTCTGACCAGGTTTGGATGCTGGCAATTGAAAACAATTGGGCGTGTTTGAAACTTTGCATTCCGTGCGTGCCGGCCTTGAGTGATACATCTGAGATTGTGCCATCGACACAAGTAGCGGTTGGCAACGAAAAAGAAAAATGCAGCGTGACCACCTTCCTTTTTGGTGGATACATGCTCGTAAACGGTGATTTGGTGTCATCTGTGTAAGATTTCACAAAAGAGTGAATATATTTGAGATGGAAGACTCTTTCTACTCTAATTAAATCTATCGAAAAAATTCAAATTCCACTTCATTATTTTTAAACGAGGAGTGCATGTCGAGGTAGCAAGCCAATATCGCGCTTTAGCAACAGAGCTACAAGCGCCACACCATTACTAAGGGCGGGATTGTGTTCGTTTTCCATTCCAGAAAAAACAAACCACCACGCCTGAAGTCTTTTTAACGCCGTCATCCACTGTGTCACGTGTGTTTTTTATTAATTTTTTCCTCCTGTTGCAGGAAGCCATAGAGACGTTCAAAGAGGCTCTGAAGCTGAAATCCGACTTCATAGATGCGTATAAGAGCCTCGGACAGGCCTACAGGTACGGCTCGAGTGCTAAAATAGATTTTCTTTTTTTGTGTACGAATAAATAACATAATAATATTATAACATACATCCAATACAAGAGTTTGTACGAAGTCTTAAAAGTTTGAAATAAGCCTGAGTTTGAATCTGTTTTTTAATGTTTGAAGTGCTTTTGGAATCTCCATGGACACCTGGAAAATGCTGGAATATATTTTTTCTATAAGGCATAGATGGTGCCAGTTAATGATGAGAGAAGGACAAATTGCGTACTTTGGTTGACATAATTGTGAGCCTTTGTTTTGCGCTTTGAAAGTTCTGGAAAAGTGCCCGATTTCCACTTCTGTTTAGCTCCATAAATGCTGTGATTTATGCTCCATAAATCATCCCCATGTGATGAAAGATCATTTGAGTCCCAGCTCATCAACACACACTCACTTACCTAAACATCTACCTAAACATACGATTTAGCCTGAAATTGGCCTAAAATGGCCAGTTTGGCCAAATTTCTACTGTATTAAAGTTCAAAGAGCCATGTTCACACTGCCTAAAACTATGGCGCAAACAACTCTTTACCAAGGTACACTAGTTGGAACCAGTATTTAGACCAGTGGTACCCAACCTTTCTCAGCTCAGGAGCCACATTAACAAAAAATATTTTCGCAAGAACCAAATTTCTGAAACGTCCCTTTCCTCCATCAAACCATTATGCATTTTAAAATAAGGCTGCTGGTAATATGTTATTAAGAATTGAAAAGCATGATGTATGCAATTATTGCAATTTATTATTACCATGTTTTTATTACCATTGCAACCACAAATGTATTATTATTCACAAATGTATTATTGGCAATTTGTCAAAAGTATCTGAACATCAGTGTACTAGAATTACTAAATGCTTTCCCCTAGAATTCAATTGCTTCCAAGTGCTGATCACACTGCAAACAGAGCACGAGAATAGGTTGTGCAGAATTCACATGGATTACGGTAGACAGCAAACCGGAAGTTGCGTAGAGAAAACGAGGAGCTCGAGGAACTCTACTGCGCATGTCTGCTGCGGCTGCGGCGCTGCAGTGACTGATCGCTGGAATATCGCACTTAAATAAAAACCGTGGATTGATATAAAAGTTGTTTTTTTCTATTTATTAATTGCATGGAAGCTGTTTGGTCGATTAAGTTGCAGCTCCAGGTTATTTCTTGTCTAATAATATAATAAAATATGAATAATTAATAATAAAAGAAAGACTTCTATGGCCAGTGGAAACCAGATGATCCGCCATTGATCACTACCAGGAACAGGGCGAGGTGCGATCGGCCGGTGAAAGATCCCAACTCGGCTCACCGGGCGAGGTGGGATCTTTCATTGCCATTCATGGATCTTTCATCAGTTTCATTGCTTCACGGCGTTTCATGAGTCTGCTCTGAATCTTATGCGAAGTTCCCATTTTCAAGCAGCAAAGTGAGAAAGAAAAACTCCTGCAGCACACTGTTGCGCACACCGCGCCACCGCTGCAGGATTGCTGCAGGTGCGGTCGCCGCCACATCCAGTGGCACATCTGCTCCCTCTCCCATTTAGAAAACACTACCGTTCGTTTTTTTTATTTAATTTTGAACGTTTTGAATAGGCCATTACAAAAAAAACAACGATTTTCCATTTTACTGTCGACACGGAGAAGGTCGGTTGTTTAGTCGCACATTTTAACATCCCTAGTTTGTACATGTTTTTAAATGGCATAAATGGACTGTGAAGTCCAATAAAAAAGGCCATAATTAATTAATATAAGACTTTAAAGAGCCGCAACTAGTCATAAAAGAACCGCATGTGGCTCGTGTAGCACTGATTTAGACTAACCGAACACTGACAAAATCTATCACTGAACATGCGTTTTAGCCTGAAAGTTGCTTAAAAAGGCAGATTTGGTCAAATGCACTCACTTGACTGAAAGCAGTGATAACTTCAAAAAGACGCTGGTTAAAGTTGCTATGTAGTGTTGTCATCCACCTACAACTTGCTGAAAGGAAGTTTTCCCCCCTCCCCCCTTTTCCTCTCCAGGGAGCTGGGCGACTTTGAGGCGGCGATGGAGAGCTTCCAGAAGGCCCTGATGCTGAACCAGAACCACATCCAGTCCCTGCAGCTCCGGGGCATGATGCTCTACCATCACGGCTCGCTGCAGGAAGCCATCGGCAACTTTAAGGTGCGGTCTGCGTCCGCTCCAATCGCATGTTTTGTAAAGACGTTTTGTTGTATCTCGCTGGGGTCAGGTCTCTATTCCTCTCCTCTGCTAAACGTCTTGACACTCTTTGGCGTAGTTCTGAAGAATGTGGTTTTGGCGATGCCCTAATTTTAGCAGTTCTACGCCGACTCACCACAAGTAACAGCTAACGGTAGGATGCTCGTTTTGGGTCTAGTAACGGTGGTGAGCAACAGGAGGCGACCGCAGAGCGTCAGCGATCCCGGTGCTTCCGACGCGCCTGAAGCCTATAACTTGTGGCAGGATCGGAGGAGGGAAGGGGGCGAGCGAACGATCACACAACATGCCATTGTGGACAGGCGCCACTTCCAGAAGTGGCTTGAGTGGTTGTATCCTCTGTGCATTTCGGGGTGCGTCGCATTTGCACCTGGCTTTTAAGTGGGTTTGTTTTGTAACCGCTTGCTTTTGTGTGTGATGCCGTTCCGATTTGACGACCCACAGCCTGTGTAATTGCAGTCCTGTTTTCGTCCCCCTTCTCGCACCTTTTTCTTGATATATTTCAGAAAACAAAGTGGGAAATGTGTCTCCACATGTATAAACAGTGTGACTCATTTGCGTGTTTGGGCTTTCTACCTTCTGAAACCTTGTCTAAAGTTATTTTATTTCCTTTATTATCGATCTCTCCCCTCATCCACTTAATCCTAACCTCTTGTTTACCTTTCTCTGCTGTGGTGTTGCTCAGTCTTGAGAGATGAGAGATGGATGGATAGATAGACAGCCTTTCTGGTGTACGTAATGGATACTTTACTTTCATCCCCTGAGGGAAACGCTCACATAAAAAAATGAAAGTCAATAAGTAATATAATAAAGCACTAATAAAGTAATATGCAATGTACAATATACCTCTGTATCAACAATTCACATTCTGACAGAAAGGAATATATTTGGAAGTTGTGCAATTTTGCCAAGATACATATAAAATAAAATGTGTACCTACACTCCAACATAAAACTCATCATCAGCAATCCTTCTCTCCCTCCATTCGCTCCCTCTCAGAGATGTCTTCAGCTGGAGCCGTACAATGAGGTGTGCCAGTACATGAAGGGCCTGAGCCACGTGGCCATGGGCCAGTTCTACGAGGGCATCAAGGCCCAGACCAAAGTGATGCTGAACGACCCCCTCCTGGGCCAGAAGGCCAGCTCTGAATACCTCAAAGTCAAATACCTCAGAGGTGCGTGTGCGCTCTGCCTGGTTTCGCTTCTGTCCTTTTGTAAGTAAAAGCGTTGGCACACTAAGACATATTCATGCGTTGAATTCATTCCAGACTTTGGACTATTTTAGATCTCTTTAAGTTTAAAATGAAATCTTAACAAGCCAGAACATATTGAAAATAAAGACCTAGATCTTTCTTGAAACTGAAATGGGCCGAAATTGGGGCGTTTATTCAGCCATCATTGAGAAAATGTCTTCAGCCATCTGAGATTAAATGGCTAATTCTAGGGATTTCTTAGAGGGAAATTAATAACTTTGAAGAGAACTTTGATGCTCTTGATTCAAGTCTTTTTTGGCAGTGAGGTGAAAGTGCAAAGCTTCTGCTTGTTTTTTCGTTTTTTATTTTTTTTTAATTATTTTTTCATTATGTTATTTTAGCTTGTTTTTCCCCTGTAGAGCCCAAATATACTTACAATACAATAATTTTTGGCTTTTGCACACACTATGTAGTCAACTCAAACTGACTTGACTCTATTGAATGTTGTGATCGTTCCTTTTATTTGATAAACCAATGGCATGTTATCTCCTCGTCTGTCTCTCTGTCTCGCTCCCTCTCTCCCAGAGTACTCTCGCTACCTGCACTCTCATCTGGATGTCCCGGTGGCAGAGTACAATGTGGACCAGGACCTGCCGGGGAACTTCAAGAACCACTGGGCCAAGAACCTGCCCTTCCTCATAGAGGACTACGAGGAGCAGCCGGGCCTGCAGCCACACATCAAGTGGGTCCCATGGAACCTCTGTCCGCATAATGCGCTGTCTGTACTGGCTAGACACCTCAGATAGCGTGCTAGCATTGTCCCCGTGATCATACGGGCCGATCACAGGTCGATTAAGTTCCATCGAGTTTCTGGAAGTCGGGAAACAAGCTTGGGTCATTTTCTCCTCTCCGCTGCTCCTCTACCTACTGTAGGGACGTCCTACCTCAGAACTTTGACAGCTACAGCAGCGAGGTCCAGAAGCTCATCTGCACCGCCGACCACCTGGGGGCGCTCATGCAGTACAACACGCCGGGCTTTCTGCCCAACAAGAGGATACACAGAGGTGTGACACACTCCCGACTCGCTCTGTCGATCCTCCTATGAAAATGTCTCTGCAGTCACTTTGAATAGTGTAGTGATTATTCCGCTGATGTTACGAAAGATTGTTACAGGTTCGAGAGTTATAGCTATGGAGACCGAAAACCGTTGCATGTCAACATGCTGAGTTCCCCTTCCCGGTTCATCTTTAGTATGTTCATCTTGCTGCTAAGAATGTTGTCCTTCCCACCAGCCATGGGCCTGGCCACTCTGGAGGTGATGCAGGCCATGCACAGGACGTGGAGCAACTCCAAAGTGCGTGTCAACGGCAAGACCAGACAGATGCAATGGAGAGACATGTTCGATATAGCGGTCAAATGGAGAAGGTGTGTGTGTGTGTGTGTGTGTGTGTGTGTGTGTGTGTGTGTGTGTGTGTGTGTGTGTGTGTGTGTGTGTGTGTGTGTGTGTGTGTGTGGCTAGACTACTGATTTTAAGGTTTGTAACGCATTATGTAATAACACAACTTGCGGCTGTCTGCAGCTTCTTGTGTTGCATCATCCTGAGCTTTGTCAATTTATATGGTGTGTGTGTGTGTGTGTGCCTAGGATTGCAGATCCGGACCAGCCGGTGCTGTGGTTAGACCAAATGCCTGCCAGGAGTTTAAGTCGAGGCTTCAACAACCACATCAACCTCATTAGGTATCGAGTGTTCATTCATGCTCCACCTGCATCTCCATGATTTAGCCGCGGTAAACCCCCCCTGTACACGTGGGTGGGTGAGGTTTGTTGTGATATTTCCAAGCCTCAGATATTCATGAACTCATCCTGATGAATCAAAATAGTCACAAAAGTGTAACTTAAAAAAACACCTTTTATGCATAGGTTTTAGGAATTTAAGTCATTTTATATTCTGACGCCATGCAGGAGGTATCAAGGGGGGTTCTGTGTCTCGTAATGTTGAGCGATTATCGATTGTTTAACGATTTGTAACTATTTAAAAATTTTCTTCCTTCAGAGGGCAGATCATAAATATTCGATACCTAGCCTACTTCGACAACATCCTGGACTTCATCAAAGACCGGATACTAGTTTACCACGGGTGAGTAACACCAGCACATGCCTATTATATATGTTGTTGTCTTTTTGCCAAATATCAAAATTCCAATTACTTCGATTTTTTTTTTTAATTCCGATGCCAGTCACTTAACATGAGAGCATTCATCAAGCGTCCGGTTGTATTTAAAGTTCATATCTCTAAATACTAAACATCTCTAAACATGTGTTGGATTGGTTTTCATCATCACTTTTCTCCGTTACTGAGGTTAGTGAGTAGCCAAGTGCTGATCCAAGTCCTGGTTGGTTGCCGTGGTGTCGCTGAACTCCCGTCTTTTTGGGACGTGAAATTGAGTGAAATCCATGAAATCTCCCTCTCTCTCTCTCTCGCTCATCTCTCAGGGCCTATAACCCCAGAGGCCTGCTGGAGGTACGCCAAGCTCTGGAGAGTGTCGGCAAAGTAGAGGACCTGCTTCCCATAATGAAGGTAATGAGGGGGTCAGGAGGAGGAGGGAGATGGTTGGTGTCTGCGTAGGCGTGGTTGTACGGAGATGGTCCTCCTCCTCTTCTTCTTCAGGGTCTTGGGGTTGGAGATGTGAGATGATCCTCAAGAAGTTTGCCGGTGTTAAGATGCGTGGGCTATACCTGTATGTGCACACATTTTAAGCTAATTCTTAGTTGTACTAACATGGTCTCATAATCGGCTAGTAGGCCTTTAGGGGGAGGGGGGATTTATAGGAACTACTTCAAGAAACACCTGAAGACCCTGCTCTTTAAGGAACACCTGAATACCTGATCCTGATTCTGTTCTTAGCTATGACTAACTATTCTTGTTTCTGTTGATGTTGACTAGCTTTTATGTTGTTATTTTGACATGATGCACTAACATGAGGACCTATCATAATGCACATACAAAAGAAAATGCTAATGACACTTATTTTATTCTGATTCCTTATATCTATCTTGCACTTGTATCTGGTTGAATTTAGAAACAGGAGCTCATGCACTGGGTCGCTCCAATGGTCGATGTCTGCTTTGATCATTTCCAGCCTCTCATGCAAGTCGCTTTGGACAAAAGCGTCTGATCATTGAATAAATGCAAATGTGACCTTTCACCAAGCTCTGCGAAGCGCATTGGACCATGCTGCTCAGGTTTGGCATTCACGAGCCATGTGAACAGGTCCGTAAGAGGAGCTGTTGGAGCCTTTTTAGGAGTAAACCAACTGGTCCCAACCTTTGCGATTTCAGGGGACACTGTGCAGGAACTTTGTGACGTACTTCAGGCAGTACGGATGAGAACATGAGTGAGGGTAGTCTATGTAATGAAGCTGTTCGGCTTGTTAATACTGATGTTTGAAGATGCTGTTTCAAAAGAAAACACGGCCTGTCGTGAGATGGAGTAGGACAAAGCTGAGGACATCTGGTTTGACTGAAGAAATGAGTTCAGAACTTTATTATGAGCCCTATAATCTACCCAAGAAGAAAGGCTCCTTGTGTACCCAGATCGGGTCTGG
>OMKR01049335.1:0-11456 GCA_900302355.1 Cyttopsis rosea | reverse complement strand
ATAATATTGTAGTGATGTTAATGTGACATCTCGGAGGCTTTTAAACAAGTGCACTACCTGAAGAAGAATATTGTTTTCACTAATGTAAAAAAGTATTTATTGTTAATGTTTACTACAGTAATTCTGCTGTTCTCTGCTACTAGCCAAGAAAAGAAAAGTCGTACCTCGTTGTCATATTTTAGCCTTTTTATAGTTATCTTTTAATAAAAATCTAAAATTGAATGCCCTCAATGTTGTGTCAATTTTCCCCATGGTATCGAATATTAATAGTTTTCAAGGTATGGTATCGAAGTTCATCACATGATAAAGTCATATTTCCATATCATGATGCCATGGTGAAACTGATTATTTTTATGCAATAAATGCAGCTTATCAAGTCATCCTCTCCCTGTGATCACTTTGTTTTAAGTTTTGAATATACCGAGCGAACAAAAATTTGAACGCAAATATATATTGCAGACCGCCTGCTGCGCCATCCGACCGAAGCCGACCGCGCCAATATGCCATCCCGCGCACCTCGTCTGTTTAGGGCTTTTTCAGTGCGTACAGTACCACCGAAGGCCTGAAAAAAGCTCTAGGGGAAACACTGTCATGTGTTCAGTTCAGCCAGTTAAGTTCAGTAATCTCAATGTAATTACCGCCTGCCCTCAACACACACACACACACACACACACACACACACACACACACACACACACAAAACTTGGCACTGATAACCCCCTCCGCCCCAATGATACTTTGCCGTGGTCCCACGGGCCACGAAAGGCAATGGCAAATTCAGTTGACCGATGGATGTTTTAACTTAACATCCAGTTTTCAACAAAGGTATACTTTTTGAAAGAATTTTAAAAAGTATGCTACATTTTAAAGGGCTCTAATTTTGGTAGAGCATTGGCAAGTTGGAATTCCGAAGCACTCTTATATTGTGGAAGCAAACGGATGGAATTGGTCGGTTGGGTATTTTTCAACTGACGCCTTCTTAAATGTTTTGTTCCCACACAACCGCGCTGAACGCTTTACTATTGAGGAACTACCACTCTGCAGCTTCTCACTATGCTTAAATGCAGTCCAATGGGGCAAACGTTTAAGCCTTAGACAAAGAAAACCGAAATTAACCTACCAACTACCAACTCCTCCCCCTCGTCTGCCACAACACCATAGTCATACAGCAGTACGTTTTTCAATAGTAATGAATTTAGCCAGATTGTACTATGAACAGTTATGAATGATGCAGATTAAAATTTTAATTAAAAAAAAAAGTCTGGTTTGAAAAGTAAAGAGTAAAAGAATGGTGAAAAGTATGGTGTTCTTTTCTCTATCCCCCTTTACTCTTAAAAAAAAAAAAAAAACCTGTGCTGGATGATGTTTTAAACTCCCTCCAGTTGACCTCATCTCTTAAATGATGTGGGCAAACGGCAGCAGTAGCGGACCAAGAATAAAATACAATCCGAAAGGAGACGGGGAATATTGCTTTTTTAAAGATTCAAATTAGGATTTTCATTCTGGGAACCTTTGACTGCTCTGCTCCAAATGACCAACTGTAGTGTCCCTGTGCTTTGTCAGATCTGGGCCGACCCGGGGAAATATGCCTTGATTGGAGCTGCAGCTCAGCTGGGTGAGTGACCACCATGTTGCCGCGCTCCCAATATTGCCACAGTAACTGAGAACTATGTGGTTGTAATTTATGCTAACTGTATGTATGTTACTGTGCAAAGGTTTTAGGCACTGTAAAAATGCTGTAAAGTGAGGATGCTTTCAAAAATAATGTCATGAATAGTTTTTATTTATCAATTAACAACATACAAAGTGCGTTAAACAGAAAAAACCTTAAAGGAGTCATCATGCTTCTTTTCAACAGGTAAATCCAGGTCTCTGAGGTCCCCACAACATGTCTTTGCTGGAAAAAAAAGTCACCACACGGATTATTCATTCTATCCATTCTAACCTGTGTCTCTATTCTTCCAGACTCTGACAGGCTGATTCAGTGTGTGTGTGTGCGTGTTTCAGTGTGTGTGCCACGCCCACCCCAGAACTGTTCCTCCCACTTCTGTATGAAGAAGATAAACATTCACTATTTCCACCTTATCACTCCACCAAAATCTGTTTATGAACAAATTTGATGCGCGAAATAGGCAATGCAGTTGCTGAATCTTCACTCATATTACATCTACAAGGCCTCCATTTAAAAGTTTGTTCTGACTTTGCCGTAGGCGAGGTTACTCAGATGGGGGGGCGGATCTAATTCTAATGTGTCTCAAACGTTTTTTTCAGGGCTCAGTGGGGGCCGTACCATTTGTTGCAGGACTCCTTGTTCTTCTTTTCGCTGAAGATACTGTAGTTCTTAATGACTGGCTGTATGTTTGGGTTGGTTGTCGTGCTACATATTGACACACTAATACAGAAGATATAAAATAACCAAATGTTAAAAAACAAAAGACGAATGTTTTTGTGAAACATATAAAGGGCCTTAAACTTTTGCACAGTAATGTATATATGTGCAGTACACAGGATAAATGAGTACACCCCCTCTGAAACCTAACAAATTCAGCTATCTCTCTTTAAAAATTAAGACATATTGGTGTTCCTATATGATGTAATGTTCCAGCAACTCTGGTCTATCAGTTGCCAATGAAACATGTCAATACTAAACAGGTAAATATGATTTTCTTATCAAAATGATAAAAGGCCAAGTTGCAAAAATTAGTACACCCTCCTGAAAGTTACAAAATAATTTTTTTGCTGAGAAAAGTGCAGACAATCGCAAAGTGCCTCAGAGCTGGCAAAAGCTGTGGGAAGCCCACTTACGCTTGCCCATTTTTCCTGCTTCCGACACAACTTCAAGAAGTGACTGTTCACTTGCTGCCTAATATATCCCACCCCTTGACAGGTGCCATTGTAACAAGATGAACAATGTTGGATCAACTATGGATGATTCGATGTGCCAATTTATGTCAATGATGTAAAAATAAATGAATAACAGCATTAAAAAATGTGTTGCATTAACGTGTTAACTTTGACAGCCATAATGTACATAAATTATAATGTATGCATACCATACTGATGTAATGGCTCATTGCAACAATGGCCTCCGCTCTGCAGGGGGCATCGTGAGGATGACTCTCAGCTTGACCGTCATCATGGTGGAGGCGACAGGAAACGTCACGTACGGCCTTCCCATCATGCTCGTCCTCATGACTGCCAAAATAGTAGGGGACTACTTTGTAGAGGTGAGTAAAAGAAGTTAAATAACTACAGTATACACACAAATGTACACACTTATTTAAATTGATGTATTTGACTCCATCCGTTTGATAATCGATTGATGATACAGAGTGTTATGTAATACTACCCAACTGCCTATTACCTTAAGAAAGTGGTCTTCAACTGGAGGTACTGCAGGGGGTCCGCCAATTGTTTTTCAACATTTGTTTTTGTGAAAAATGTTAAGAAACGTTCAAAAACCTCTAAATTTTCAGTCTGTCTCTGACAGACATAAACTGGTGCATGGCTGAACTTCAATAAAAACACATGGTAAATGGTTTGTGTTATTATTGTATTGATATAAAAATGCATATAATTTTTGAAATTTGTGAAACCTTTATTCTATTCATGAAAAAGTTGGATTTCACAGTATTTTTACCACACAGACCAGTCACGCTCTGTGACTGGTCTACTAACGGAACAGTAAATCTAAAATAAAAACGAACACGAACCATAAACATCATAACTGAGTATATAAATAGGTTAATAAGGCATTATAAATGTTATTATAGGCCAGGCTTATAAAATGCAACACAAAATCGTGTTTTACTAAATCTGCTCTGTTTCTCTATCTAGTAAGGGGCCTTAAGACAATGAACTACTTACTGGCTGTTTGGCCTACAAGTCTAACTATTGAACGTGTGACCATGTTTCTAAACCAGAGGAGATAATCATGTGGGCTGGGGTCCAATCCCAGTTGCTTGGGGCCAGATTTGGGGATATTATTTATTTATTTATTGAGAAAACATATATACTAACAAAGTTGTTTTTTTGTGTGTGTGTAAGATTCCACTACAAACACACAAACGTCTTTAAGAGGCTTACATGCACATGTCAAAATCACATAACTGTAAAGCGGGAGTTATGGAAGAAATCAAATTATCGAAGATTATTAAATATCAAAGAAAAGAGAAAAACCCCATACAAGTATAAAAGCAAACAGCCATGCGAATGTCTCCGAACGTGCAGAGGGAGAAGACGAGGACGTCAAGTTTTTATCGGAGACTTCCTGTGAGTAAGTCTTCACTTGTATCTTCATGCAAGTGGTCGAGGGGAACTGTAATAGAATAATCGTCCCTCCCTTTTTGGAGTCTCCTGCTTTCTGACAAAACAAGTTGCCGTAAAGAGATGGGAGCTTGAATATCCTCACAGCCTGATTATCGCCAGTAGTGGTGAATATTAGTGTTCATGTAAACAAATGTGTCTCTCTTCCAGGGTCTTTACGACATTCACATCAAGCTGCAGAGCGTCCCTTTCCTCCACTGGGAGCCTCCTGCCACATCTCATTGGCTAACTGCCAGGTAAGACCTTCTCTGGTTCGTTCATGAACCAAGTTTGATCTGCACGCAGAGCTAGTAGATGCTCTTCCACCAAGGTTCAGGAACTAACTGAGGAACCACTTAGGCCCTCTGAAACCCTATTATAAAGCATGCGGTTTTAATCTGTAAGGAGTTAATCTGCAAGTGGAGTTCAAATTCCAAACCTTTAATGCCACTCTTTATTCATTCTTTAATCATCTAGTACTGCCTGCAATAACTCCTGTCCTGTCGTTGACTTGTGGGATGACCAGAGCACATCTTTTTTGTTACACAAGACCAATCCCCCTCTTTGGAGCATGATCTGACCATGTTTGATTTATAAACAACTAATCATCAATACTTCTCCAGAAGGGGGAGAATCGCCACGGATGAGACAAATAAACATAGAAACAAACAACAACGTGTACATGGAAAAACATAAGCAAAACGTCCACGAAAATTGAAACAGCAATTCGGCACGTGGCCTCTTCCAGTGATAGCTGTGGCAGAAAAGGTGCAGGATGTAATCAGGAGGGTGTTCGGGGTGTGTTCGAGGCTGGTGTGTGTGTGCCTGTGATGAGTCCACCTGTGTGTGTGTGTGTGTCTGATGTGTCAGAATTATATCGTAGCGCCTCCAAGCAGCAGAAAAGGCCTCATCGTTGATTGCTTGATTTTAACTTATAAAGCATGACATTAATGATCAAGCAATCAATGACGAGACTATTCTATTTCAATATTTTTCTCATTTCATGTTTCTCATTTCGGCCTCGGGTGCTTTGGTCACTCTCTTTAAAGCTGAATCAAGATTTTTGTTATTTGAAATGAAGACATACTGTGCTTGTGAGGGGAAATATGAGATGTGTTTTTCCCTTCCAAACTGGATGGACATACTTGAGCCCCTCGCTAAGTTCTGAGCCTCTCTCCTTGATTGCTTTAAAGGATAGCTCCTCCATTTTTCCTTAAAACCTTAAAAATAAATCGCCTTTTCAAAAATGGGAAACCTAATTATCCTTTAAAAAAAAAAGAATACCTGAGCACCTCCTATACAAAGATGCGATGGACTAGGGAGGTGGAGTGGACAGGAGGTGGACACCTCCATACTATTTTATTGTAAATTGTAGTCAGGATATGCAGGACATGCAGTACTCATCTGCAGGGCAAAGGTACAGTAGGCACTATATGTTGTATTATAGGCTATTTTATATCAGGGAGACGGAGCAGGGAATATGACAAGGATTCTTTTACTTTTAATACTTTAAGTGCATTCAAGAGCAGGTACCAAACCAGCAGGGTTTAACTGGTTTATTTTGAACTGGTCTCCCAACCCTTTGCTGATGGCAGAGATTAAAAAAAACATCTTTCACTATCCAGGTTTAATAAATGCACCTTCCTCTTTCCTCCATCATCCCTCTCTGGTCTCTTCTTTTTCCTTCTCTCGCTCACCCTCTTCCAGAGAGGTGATGAGCTCTCCAGTGACCTGTTTCAACAGGATAGAAAAGGTGGGTACCATCGTGGATGTGCTAAGCTACACTTCCACCAATCACAACGGCTTCCCGGTTGTCGTGCACCACGCCGCCAGCGACGAGGTAAGTGGCGAGGTGAAACATACACTACAAAATGCACAGTTGCGAACATCTTTGTGGATTTAACATGTTTTTTTAAGCTGAAACATCCCTTTGGACTGCTTTTAAAGGAGCAAAATTATGCTCCTTTTCAACAGGTTAATATAGGTCTCTGAGGTCCCTCAGACCTCCAAGATCTTGTGTCGCCGAGCTCCAGACGTTTTCAAGCATGCTTGAAAACCTCAGAACATCGACGATCGCTCAAAATGCCACCTGGGACAGCTCCCAGCGTGTCGTAGACCCGTTTAAAGTAACTCAGATCTGGGCAAATATCGTGTAGGCTCAACAGGGAATTAATGAATTAATTGGATCTTTACAGATCATCCTGTCGGTAAATAACATTGGATGTTCATATGTCTGTTTCTGGTGGAGTTTAAATAAACCTCTTTGATTGTTTGAGGAACAGTTTTCATGTACATTCATTCATGTTCTGCATAACATTTCCCGTAGAGAAGGGTGCAGCTAAACGAGATTCTGTCTCATTTCTCTCCTACAGCCGGCGAAGCTCTGCGGACTCATCCTTCGCTCTCAACTTATTGTTCTCCTCAAACACAAGGTAAGACATGTTCCACTTCCCTGCATGTGTCCCCTAACACCACTGCTCGCACTGTTAAATATCATTCTGGCTCAATTTTGTTTCATTCAAAGGTACTTTAGCCTGAAAACGTTGATCCCTGTAGAACAATACTGTGTTGGCCAATCATTTTTACCGGGCAGACCGCTGATCCCTGATAAATGCTTAGCTGGATGGAATTTTGTAAAGAAAAAGTTGTTGGTGTTGGCCATATAGGAAATTGCTATTGCTAGTTTCAAGCAGGAGGTTGAACACGTACCAAATAATGTTATAGCTGAAAACACTGAAATCTAGAAAAACAACCATGAAACAATAGGTACAGTCTACTTTGTATGGTAAAGTACATATATAAAGAGCTTAAACTGTGAATTTTAATTGTAATTCATCGTACTGCATTCTGCCTGAATTTTCGACTTTTCCAAATAGGTTTCAGTTCTGCTCTTAATCATTTGTATTTATTTATTTTTTGGTTCTTAAGAAGCTTTTCCAGTTTATTCTAAATTTAGCGTGTACTATTCTCAAATATTGACCAGTAGAACAGTGAATTGTATAGATAAAACTTTTTGGCAGTTTTGGTGCAATCTAGTGGATCTACTGTTGGACACTGACATCCACAAATCAAGGAGAAAAATATTGGCACACCTCTAGTTATGCGCATGCACTTTTCATTTATGATCAATTGGGAACTACTAACGCTCACCTCTTTGTAAATAGGTGAGCTGAACAGAATTTCCAAGCTAAACAGAGTTTTCCCCCACAAATAGACTGTGAACCTACCAGACAGCCTGCTAAGTGAATGCCTCGGTTGTCTCTCTCAAGGTTCTCTCTTGTTGTCTCCCCACAGGTGTTTGTGGAGCTGGCCCGCTCCAGGCTGACCCAGAGAAAGCTCCAGCTGAAGGACTTCCGGGACGCATATCCACGTTTCCCGCCCATCCAGAGCATCCACGTGTCCCAGGACGAGCGGGAATGCATGATGGACCTCACGGAGTTCATGAACCCCACGCCTTACACCGTCCCGCAGGTAAGCCAAAATAATAGAAAGTCGTCTGTCATTAGCCATTGGAATGAATGTGAAAGTCAATTCTTTCCTTTGAAATGGATTAAAAAGTTAAAGCAATGTTAATGTAATGGAACCTCTGTGTGCAGGAGACATCTTTGCCTCGCGTATTTAAGCTGTTCAGAGCACTGGGCCTGAGGCACCTGGTGGTAGTGGATGATGAGAACAGGGTAAGTGTGCGTCACATCACAAGCATCACAGGGCATTTAAATGACGTTGATGTACAGTAGACCCCTGCTTATCCAAACCTCACTTATCTGAACTCATCAGTCAACTGATTCAGCTTTCCCCAAAAACGTTCCTTTTCACAGTAGGATAAGATATATTATACTGGTACGTATGCCCTGACCTTAAGAGGAGCTTAATATTTAGAGTGTGAAGGGGCTTCATGCCTAATGATGCCATTCCCATGCTCCATTATGTGGGATTAGTTGCTGCACCAAGTTGTGGGTTGATACCATTAATTACACAGCTTTGGTACACTTACTAGCCATTTTTGACCACTCGGGAATGGGGGGAAAGGGTCAGAAATCCCCCCAAAAGACACCCGAAGACCTCATGACCTTGAAAAACACTTTAGAAAACGTAATGCTGTGATGCAGCATCAATAACTTTTGAAAATTGGAAATTTGTGCGATTTTGACGATTAGATGACAAGCACTATTTTTCTGAAAATGGCTCAGAAAAACCCACTTACCTTCAATGTACCTGGACATCCCATACATTTCCTGAATGGTCTGGGTGTCTAGATTCTGGGTCTAGAGTTTCATGAGGCTGTGATCATCGTAGAGGTCACAATAGGTGGGTTTATACAGCAAGGTCAAGTAAAAAAAAAAATGCTGTCATCACATTGAAATGGTCACTATGAGGCCATATTTCATCCCACATGGATGCAACTGGGCTGTTTGGATTCACAAGAGTCTCAGCTTTGTAGCAAAACCCAATTTATACAATTCCTTGACTGTTTAGGTTCCACACTGTGCAGGAATAGGGAAAAGAAATAAAGGCGAAAATGACATATTTTCACTGCATGCAGAAAACGATCTGTTTAGGACCCAGAAGCTAACTTAGCCTGTGTAGCTGTTTATCTCCTGTATTGCTGTGAAGCTAAGACTCTTACGGTTCTAATGAGCCCAGTTTCATTCAGATATCGTGATGTGAGAGCGCTCGTTTGAAAATAGTTACAGTAAGACCATTTACTTTTGTCAAAAAAGATCGCCAATTTTGGAGCCATGTTACACCCGCTTCCCAGCGAGTTAGCATGACATGCTACACAGCAATGGATAGGTTTCCGGGCTTAAGAGGTGCAAGGTTATTTGACGTTGGTGAGAACTGTGCTTCTAAATTCTCTTTGATCTTGAACCATTTTATAGGTGATGGGGCTGGTGACTCGGAAGGACTTGGCCAGATACCACCTGGGCAAACACGGCCTGGAGGAGCTCCAACTGGCGCAGACTTAATTTCGACACAACGTAGACACACGACCAGACTTGAATTGTCGAGCACCAAGCACTCTCCTCCTATGGGCTCTTCCCAGGACCGCCTTCACCCGTTGCCTAGCTACCTGGCGTTAGCCCCGCCCCCTCTCGTCTCCTTGCCAATCGAGCTATGTACTATGCACTGGCCAAGAGGTTTATGCCATTTATTTATTGCTTTGCAGTGACAAAATTATGGTGTGGGCCATACATTGGTTTTCTTTCCCACAGGGTTATAAATATATAGTGTAATCACCTTGAGCTGAGAAAAAAAATGGCTTTGCAGGTTGTTTTTTCCTTAAATCTCCAGTTTTCTTATTAATAATAATAATAATAATAATAATAATAATAATAATAATTAGTCCCAAAACGTAACGTCCCCCCGCTCTCTGCCCATTTATGTCACAAAATGTTCCCTGCTTTCTAAAAGTTCCAGGGCTTTCCTGCCACGGTACGAATAAGGTTCAAAAATTAAAACTGCGGTCAGCGTGAGGATGGCCAATAGGAAAATATTCGTACGGAACTAGCGGACAGCATAGAGCGGCGAGTCCAGTTCCTGTAGACAGCTCTGTCCTGTCCCAGCTCCAAGGAGGTCGGGCGTTTCGGTACGAGGAGCCACATGAGAAGCGGCGGCCGTTTGTCCCCCTATGGAGCACCTTCCGCTGAGGCCTTAATTAACCACACGCTATGTAGACGAAGGGCCCAGGAACCATCAGGTTACGGGTCCTCATCCATGTCTTGTTGTCATTTAATGTAGGCTAATTTAAAGGTTTCAAGATTCAGCTCTCCCCAGTCGACTTGTTTTATCTTCTAGTTTTGCACTGTGTGGAGATCGTGTTTTGTTTTGTTTAGTTTTGTTTGTATTTATTGTTGGTGGTGATGCGAGTCTGGACTGCGTGGGCTCAGACTGAACCGGAGCTATACTAGTTTTTGCTCCATTGAATCTCTGTTTTTGACCCACTCTCCCTATTGCATAGTGCATAACACCTCTTTAGATGTAAAAACTAAATAAAAGACAAGATGTTAGGTGCACAAAATTCTATTTTAATCTCTACCAAATATTTGCACTTTCTCCTTATTTGACCTTGTATCGATACGTTTGGACTCGATTCGAGCCGTCACAAAGGACACGGTTTACATCGCCAGTTCAAGACGGGATCAACTTTTTACCAGATTTGAGACATTCTCAGAATTAATCACTGTTCCACTACCGGTTTAGAATCGAGCGTTTCTGGAATTGCTTCTTTGAGTTTTGCACTGTCGATGTTTGTTTTCGGTTTTCTGCACTTTGTTTTTTTGTGTCCTCGTGATTTTATTGTCTCAAACGCTTTTGTTCAAACATAAATAATGCTGTATTTTATAACTGAAGAACCGTTTTGTGAACTAATAAAGTTATGTCTTGATATATGAATGAAAATGTTTTTTCGCTTTCAAAGGGCTTAATTTTAAGGCCACAAAGTGCAATCGAGAACAACTGTGTAAAGATGGAATTGTTTATTTCTGCACAGTTGTACCATCGGTCAGATCATCGAAGCGCGTTGACGACAACCAACTCCAAAGAAACTCGGCTGTAAGTAGTACAGCTCAATTACTGCATTTAATAAATGTACTGATACGCAAGGAAAACAACACATGCACTTTTAACATCGAAGTGTAACAGCACAAGCAACACGAGGCAGATTGAGCAACAATTGTCAATTATGCCGTCAAACACGATCACGCGAGTTACTCCGGTCACTCTTTTATGTTTGAGTCGGCGCAGTGAACAAACAAACTCAGGCTGTTATTACCGCAGATGACCTTCAATGGTCAACGGATTTCAAAGCGTTACCTAGACTAGAGGAGAGACCCGTGTCCATTTAGTATGTGCACGGACCGCAAACCGCCCCACCAAGTGACATCTAGGACCGGCGGAGTTTGTTCTGCTCCGATGCTTTCAGAGTTGGAATAATGCGGTGATCTACATTTATACACTGTAGGACCAAAGGCTGTGGACGGTCATCGTGCGCGAAGGCTTATCTTCTGCGTCCCCTTCAAATGATCCCGTACTGCGCCAGCTCGTGGAGCTCCAGGTGACTGAAGGCCTCCCAGGGACAAACCACCGTGAAGTCTATAGAGACGGACGGAAACGGCGGATGCGTGAGCACGGAGCGAGGTGAGGCCGCCTTT
>OMKR01049321.1:3126-16537 GCA_900302355.1 Cyttopsis rosea | reverse complement strand
ATGTTCATCTGGTTATCATGTTAAACCTGGCCTGTTCTGCCTTCAACATAGCCATTCATTCTCGCAGACTGACAAAATAAAATAAAACAAAATAAAATGTATTGAAATAATATAGCATCGGAGAAAATAAGCCCATCGGACTCACAACTCAACACAGATAAGATGATATGCTCCTTGCAACGGTGAATAAAAAAATGATGAATATCAACATGGTGTGTGAGAGGCACATTATTTTAGAAGGGAGTCTCACTTGACAAATGGACTGATAGCAAGTAAATGCTTATATTTAAAAACTGCAGCACAGGACAGTAAATCTCTGGCACCTAAAGGCTGTAGGGTTCCTGGCAGGAGATTTGTGGCTTTAATTCCATTTAGCTGTGATATATGGAAGGACCCTTCTGCCTGAATGGACCCGACTTATTCAGAGAGAACTGCACCAGAACGGAACACAACACAACACCGCGTAATACAACACAACAGGACAACAGGACACAACAGGACACAATAGGACACAACAGGACACAACACAACAGGACACAACAGGACACAACAGGACACAACACAACAGGACACAACACAACACAACAGGACACAACACAACACAACAGGACACAACACAACACAACACAACAGGACACGACACAACACAACAGGACACGACACAATAAGACACAACAGGACACAATAGGACACAACAGGACACAACACAACACAACAGGACACAACAGGACACAACAGGACACAACACAACACAACGCAACAGGACACAACAGGACACAACACAACACAACGCAACAGGACACAACAGGACACAACACAACACAACACAACACAACAGGACACAAGACAATACAACAGGACAGAACAGGACACAACACAACAGGACACAACAGGACACAACACAACACAACGCAACAGGACACAACAAGACACAACACAACACAACAGGACACAACACAACAGGACACAACACAACAGGACACGACACAACACAACAGGACACAACACAACACGACAACACAACAGGACACGACACAACAGGACACGACACAACAGGACGCAACACAAGAGGACGCAAAACAAGAGGACACAACAGGACACAACAGGACACAACACAACAGGACACGACAGCACAGGACACAACAGGACACAACAGGACACAACACAACAGGACACAACAGGACACAACAGGACACAACAGGACACAACAGGACACAACACAACAGGACACAACACAACAGGACGCAACACAACAGGACACAACAGGACACAACACAACAGGACACAACAGGACACACAACACATTTACTGCATCAGTACAATTCGGATCAGCACCACATTAAAGTCAAAGGAAAGTGCACTAAAATCGACCAACAGTGGACTACAACTAGATTGAAAGAAACTCTTCAGAATGACTTGCTGATATTTAGATTTCAGCCTGATATCGCTCAGACCACATTGTAGAATATACTGCAAACAACACAAGCTCAACAAGGACAAATCTAGCCCAGAGCGAACAAAAGCGGAGCGGTCAGGTCCAGTTCAGACCAGTGTCTTTCACTGCACACCACATCCTATCCTTCCAGCCCTTTCCCTTCTCTAAACCTTCCTTCTATTATCTCTTTTTTCTCTTGACTCTTCCCCTCCACTCTCTTCATGCTTGCATCCACGCATTTCTAATTGTCTCCCTCTCCTTGAAGTGTCTTCTCCACCACGCCCTCCACCCAACTCCTTCATCTTTCCTGTTTCTCTTCTGCCTTTCCCAGATTCTCTCTATCCTTTGCATCACTCCGATGCTTCAACTCCTTGACCCCATTCCTTCCCTCTCTTCCTTGTCCCCGCCCCTCTCCTATATGCTCCTCTCCTCTCCTCTCCACTCATCTCTTCTCTTCATCCTTCTCTACAATCCTCTCCCCTCCTCTCCTCTTAGCATTCTTCCCTGTGTATTTAATATTTCACAGGCTTATCCATGCTTGAATAGGTGTGTGTGGACCCTGAAACTGACAACAGGCCTGAGGGAAAATTTGATGTGTATGTCTCTGTGCATGTGTGTGTGTGTGTGTGTGTGCTAAAAGTATTCTCAGTGTATACACCATGTTTCTACCCTGCGTTAACTGCTTTAGTTGCTTTGACTACTTTATTTTGGAAGTTAAGTTGAAGCTTATTTGCAGTCTGCAAAACTCTCCACATACAGCAAAGGGGTATTAAAACTTATATAAATGTAAATATATAAAAATATAATATGTACTTTTGGCACCTACCTGTTGCTTACCTATCAAACTTTGGGTTATTGATACTATTAAGGTATAGGAGGGGCCACGGTGCTGAATAAAATCTTAACAACATTGGTTGTTGGAATGTTATCTTCACAATACATGTCAGTCCCTTTTGGTCGTGTGGTTTGTTGCTCTTACCTCAGCCTGTATTGTAGCTTCCTCCCTGCTCCTACATGTTTTAAAAAAAACCTTGCTGCGGGGAGGGAAAGACATTTGACCAAGATTTGAATCCAAGATTATTCTGAGGCAAGAGGAACCTACCAAAATTCTTTTTCCTGTAAAACAATGGTCTAATGGTGTATCCGGCACAGCTGCAGTGGACCGAGAGCTCCAGTATAGAGTGGAGACCTCCACCGCGCACCCCCAGTCAGACGATGTTTAAATAAGGCCTTCGTACTGATGTAAAGTGGGGTTATCAACCCCCAGGCTGTAGATGGGATAGCAATTTGTGTCAATAAATTGAATTGACCTCGATGGCGAATAGAGGTCGCCTTCGTTGTCAAAGGCCATGGGGAAGGGGTGGGGATTTAGGAAATTCTGTTATTGATTTCTATTCAATCTAAATTTGAGCATGTGCTCAAATTTCAAAGAGCACACGCTCGGGATGCACTTAATCACGAGCAATGCGTTTGCAATTGTTATTTTCACACTCCCGTACACATGCACACACATACACACAGACAGCCCTGAACCGTGCACTCGGTAGTTTCAAATAATTATAATAGGGGATAAATGTTGGGACTGAAAAGCTTTAATTACTAAGCCAGCGCTGGCTCACCCTTTAGGGAAACTTTTTTTTAATTAACATTATCTCTGCTGCTCTCTCTCTCTCTCTCCTTCTTTCCACTCTTTGTTTCTCTCTTTATTTCGTTCTTATTGCTCTTTCTACCTTTCTATGTTAGCTTTTTTACTCTGCTTATAGCCACCTTTTCTCCCCTCCCCCCCTTTCTGTTCTCTCTCTTTCTTTCCTCTGTCCTTCACTTTATCCACACAAAACAATGATTTGCGTTGCTGACCTGCTTACTTTTGAGGGTCCGGTGGGAAATTAGGACTCAGAGCTAAACTTACAAACAAGCTACAGTTATTTCTTGGAAGAACAACTCAAGCAATTTCCTTCGTTAACATGCTTATTAGGGTTTTGTTGATAAAACCCTTCTGTAGATGGTACAAACCTTGTTGCATATGGTAAAACCTTGCTGTGGATGGTAAGAACTCTACTGCAGATGGTAAGAAGCTTGGTGTAGATGGTAAGAACCTTGGTGTAGATGTTAAAACCTTGGTGTAGATGGTAAGAACCTCGGTGTAGATGATAAAAGCCTTGGTGTAGATGGTAGGAACCTTGGTGTAGATGGTAAAAACCTTGGTGTAGATGGTAAAAACCTTGCGGTGGATGGTAAGAACCTTGCGGTGGATGGTAAGAACCTTGCGGTGGATGGTAAGAACCTTGCAGTGGATGGTAAGAACTCTACTGCAGATGGAGAAAACCTTGCTGTGCATGGTATCAAATGTTTCAAGTAGGGGATAGAGAGCACAGATGATAATGGAATCCTTTATCCAAGGCAGTGTAAGCGCCCTTGCCTTCCACTTCACGTAATCGGAGGGTGGAGGACCTTGAACGAATACAAACTGAATTTGTGCATGTTCAAAAACGGTATTGTACAGTAGCGCGGGGTGGCTGCAGCCCCTGCATCTTTCACTTGGCAATAACCTTAAACTGTACAAATTTTAAAGAAAAATGTTTTAATGTTATGGGTAGAATAAAGTGTTAAAACAGAGGAATATGGTTGCAAATCTTTTTTTTTAAATTATTTATTGAGGAACTGATTTGTTGTGGAAACTACTCCTCACGGAAGCCTTCCACGCAGTCACAGTCGGCAAGTCACGTAAAGACTCGTACATGATATACATGATATACATGTACATGATGATTACATGATATATTTGTCTTTCACGATGGTCACCATGTCAGATTACGCAATCATAGTGCCATAAATCCTTGCCGTGTCTTGGCTGGAAGACTGGCAACACTACAAGAATGACCCCGACCAATCATTGTTGTGCGAGTTCATAGGTCATCGGGGGGGAGGGTCAAGAAACGGTCAATCACGGCTAAAGAAGCGCCATGTGTGATGCTGGCAGTCTTTTGTTCCGAAAAGAAAAAGAAAAGGAAAAGAAAGAAAAAAGGATTGTGGACCCGTTCCTGGGTGTCACGAAGAGGACAGTATGGGCCGTCTATCCTTTAAAGAGAACTTGAGGTAACAAATGTGTTGACATGTTCCTTGTGCGCCCGGGGGAGGGGGGACACTGTCCCGGCACTCTGTCATCCTATTGCAACATCAAGGAACGCGTTGTAGGAAGTGTCAGACTAGGCAGGAAAATACAAAAAATTCTGTCGGTTGTTGCAATGATGCTGACCAACATTTCTTTCGAGCCACTGTGCTACAGTGCTGTAATATTATTTCCACGCAAGTTTCAGATTTAACTATAGAAAATGTACTACATAACATCTGTCAGATGTTTATTCTAAACATTTATATGCACGTGCGTGTAAGCTGTTGCGCGCATGCACGTATCCATGGCAGCCCCCCCCTCGCTGAAAATACGTTCCTGCGTGCATGGTATTGTATCATATAAACCCACTTGCATAGTGGCTTTAATACAATCTGTATTATTTGGCTTTAGGTATCTGTAAATGTTCTCACATCAAGTATAAAAGATATATAAGGAGGGAGTGGGCAAGAAAAAATAAAAAATCTGCATGTGAATACTGTGATACTGTTCTGCGGTCAGTCCGGTATATCACATACAGTAAGTTAAGGCTGGAGAGCTGGAGAGCAGCCGGATCGTGTAGTAATGATGAGCAACAGCGACCAAAGGTCCGTCGAGTGGTGGGGGCGCTGTTTCTCTGCAAGACACTCTGAACTCTGGCAACACAACTGAAGTACATGAGGAGACGGTTGGGGCGGGTCACCAAACAGCAGGTACATCAAAGTCAGAGGAAGACATGCAAGTGACAAGAGGGAGAAAGAGGAGCCCACAGCTGGCAGGGAGCCAGGTTATAAGGTGCAGCAGCACAGACCAATGTGCTAATAGTGAATCTTGTCATGACTGAGGGTGCAGCAAGTTGCGTTGAGGCACGTCCCTACTAGCTGGCAGGTAGCCAGGTAATACAGTTGCGGGGGCACTAAACCTCTGAGTGAATATTTCATGGCATCAGAGGAAATTGTAAACTCGCATTGAGACATGTCCCAGGCAGTGGGCTGGCGGCCAAGTTGTTGCAGGAACACGGTATGACCCTGTGTTGGAGGAAACATCAGCGAGGGCAATATACAAACTGCAGTGGCGCTCAGCAGGTAGTGACAGAACACAGTGGGTATGTCAACAAGCAACCTGTGATAAAAATGTGTCTCATCTGTGGCCTTTCATAACCTCCACACAGTGTGAGGGGAATGCACACACGTAGGCTCTTGCATACAATATAAAACATACACCCATATTGTACACACACATACGGAGACCCGCACACACAACATCTGGCTGTGTGAAGCCTGGTCAGCCCAGTGGGATCTGAATCCAATTCAGCAGGATTAGATCCTGTCAGACGCGGCAGGTGAGCAATTAATGAACCCAGAGACTGTCAACACATTTAACACAGGATCAGAGCTGCTCGCAGATGCACAGGCAAGTGTGCACGTGCACAAATCATATACCCAATTATGCATACGCAGATGCGCAAGACAGCCATGATATAACCGACACACAAAGAGGTACCAGTACACATGCACAGTGTCAGAGATTCCATCACTGTAGCACACATTCTCCTCATGCAGTTTACACCCCATGCTTATTTTTTTGTCTGCAAAACTGCTGTCAGTGAGAATATACAATATTCTCACAGCACAGACAGGAGAACTGCAGTGTTTACAGACATAGAGTAATCGCCTTGCAGAGAGCTGCCACAGCAGGGATAGAATCAATGGCCTGTATGGTGCGATTCATCCACCGGTGGCTGTTGCAGAATATCCACCACACTCTGCATCTGGGCTACAGCGCAGTACAAAGCGGAAACCAGTCTGACAGTGACATTATCCTCCATCTAACTCGTGCTAATATAATATGCATTAAGGTGCTATCCATTGAAGTGTGCCCTGTGTTGTTTTAGGCTGCATGGATGCGAGTGGGAAATGCTGTCCCTTTAGATGCTTCTCATTTTCTTGTCTTGTTTTTCTCTGTTGCAGTTCTGTATGAGATCCTCCAACATCTCAAAATGGTAGAAGAGGTGGTAGAGGAGAAAAATCTTGCATAGAAAATGTTGAAAAACAGTAATTATGCTCCAGTAAACAGTGTCCCACAGGTTAGTAATTCTGCTAAAAGAAATGTACCTGACTCCAAATACATCTACAACTACAAATCTCTGGCAACCACTTGAACAATCAACTCAACACACATTCCAGATATGAATACAGTGAATATTAATATGTATTCTGATTCAATTACTGCTTTGCCAAAGTTACTGATAATGGCCTTAGAGATGACAAGATTAGCCCAAGGCCGAACCAGTACCAAGCTGAGATCAGAGTCCCGGCACATCCCAGCACAGCACAGCTTTGGGGAAAGCCTGACAAGTCCTCTGTAACATTTTGTTCTAATATAGTTGACATTAAATGAATCGAGAAAACAAAAAGACAACTTGTTTTTTACCCTTTCCAAAGTCGACTCCAACTGAAAGGATATGCCTCCCACCTTTTTCCAATGCTCCACACAGTCTCCTTGCACTAAAGATTTGTTTTACAAAAGCTTCACAAAGTTTTAAATAGAGTTCTACAAAGAATCAAAATGGTTAAAAAAAAAAACATTGAAAAAGGTAACCTCTTAAAGTAGCAGTGTGTAGAATTTAGTGGCATTTTGCTGAACGGACTTGGCAGAAATGGAATATAATATGTATTAATTAGTGTATAATCCCATGAAAATAAGAACCATTGTGTTTTCGTTCCCTTAGAATGAGCCGTTTATATCTACATCGGGGCTGGAGCCCCTTCCACAGAGGTTCCACATGTTGCACCGCCATGTTTCTACAGTAGCCCAGAATGGACAAACCAAACACTGGCCACCGTAGCTTCTCCTACACAGAGGCGTATTCAGTTGGTTGCAATCTGCAACTTCACCGCTAATGGCCGCTAAATTCTACCCACTGTACCTTTAGGATTAAACACTGAAACCAACCTTTAAAATCAGGAATCATTAATAAACGTATCTATAGACACTATGTATGTGTTTTGCAGTGGCCTTATTGGTAGTGGTCATTAGAACAGAAAACAGAAATGGGAAACATCTGACCTTGGCAAACAGGGCTCCCTTGGCGGCCAGCGCGTCCTCCCCTCTGCCGTTGGGGTAGCACTCAAACCTGGCATCCAGGATGGGGTAGCGACTGGCCAGCAACAGGCCGCTGTTGAGGAACTTGAACCTGGAGCAGCAGCCCTTCCAGCCGTACCGTCCCACGTCGCTCAGCACGTAGGGGAAGTAGCGGTGCAGCTGCCTTCGCAGCCGCGTGGTGGCCCCGTGGTCGAACACTTCCTGCAGGGCAAGGAAGTCCAGGTTGGCAGGGAAGAAGGCTGAGATGTCGTGGTCAAAGCCATCGTCTCCGTGGCGCCGTTTGCGCCCTGGTGGCCGCTTAAAGACCGATGTGCGCGGGACGTGGGAGAGGGTGTTGTTGGAGGATATCACCCCCCCTACATCCCTCCACATGTCTCCTCCATGGTAGCGGGTGAGGGATTCCCGAGAGGCGTTGATGCTGCCCGTATCTCCTGCTCCCTCCCGGCCCCGGTGATTCCCTGTCTCAACTTCCCCCTCCTCGTCCTCCGGATCTGGCTCGGGGGCGCTGATGCTGATCTGAACCCCAGAGGTGTGAAGGGGACAATCAGGGGAGGGTTTTGTCTGCGGCCCTTCTCCGTGCATTGGGCATTCCTGGTGGCCCGGGCTGCTCTGAGCCCCTGAGGAGTGCATGGGGCAGTCCGGGCCCCCTGTTGCAATGTGCACTGGGCAGTCCGAGCCATTGTTCGCCCCTGTGGAGTGAAGTGGGCAGTCGGGTGTGCTGTCTGTGCCGTCTGGATGAAGGGGGCATTCTGAGGAACCCTGATCCCCCCCAGAGCGGTGGACAGGGCAGTCGGTGGCACCCGAGGGGTGGATTGGACATCCGGTGAGAGGTTCAGCATCAAAATCAGCCGGGCCATTGGTGGTCTGTGCCTGCTCTGGACGCTGGTCCAGAGAGGAGGTACGCCGGAATCCTGTGGCCAGGCTGCTAAAGGAGGCCGCGCTATTTTACACAAAGGAAAAAACAAAAAGGAGACGAAATGAAGAGAGGATAACAGCCATGCTAAACATCTTGGGTTCTGTATCTGAGCAAAGACAATGAACAGCAGAATGCACTTCAAAGGCAAATCTAGTGTGCTAATTGAATCTGATGCCCCGCACTAAAACACTCAAAGTGTCCTTGATTGTTTTCAAACAGATTCAACAATGCCACAAGATGAAACCATGACACATTCAACTGGATTACTCTCCTTACCTGATGGAGGTGTTTGTGGGCGAGTCGATGTAGATCTTTATCTGGGGCCGACTGGCTCCGTTACGAATCCTCCTGCCCACCTCGCGGGCTCTGCCCTGGGTGTCGGAGAGGTTGTTGAACCTGGCCAGGGAGTCAGGAAGCAGGCACACGTTGGAACTGCAGAAGCAGAAGCTCCTGCCCTGAGGCCTCCACTCCCCGGACCCCGCGCCCCCGGGTCCCGCGCTCCCCTGCTCCGCCTGGTGCTTGTCCGGTCTGCAGATGAGACCAATCGGCCAGGAGATCAGGTCAAAATATCCACACCAGTCAGTGGTTTCTTTTGAATTTCAACTCAACAACCCAACTTTGCTACTTTTCCATTAGCAGTTAAACAGTATTAAGGTAACATATTCCATTAACAGAAGTGTATGAAGGGTTGTTAAAGCTCATGAAACTGACCTGCGGTAGGTGTAGAGGTAGGGCTGGCGGACGGCCTGCAGCGGAGCCCAGAGGAGGAAACCTAGCAGGGCGATGGGCAGCGACAGCAGGAGGAGGAGCACGTAGAGCGGGGCCGAGAACAGTACGCACAGCGCCAGGAAGGAGCAGGGGTCCTGTGAGCGCCGCCGCTTCTCCAGCGACGTGGCCACGCAGGAGGCCAGGAGCCGGTCCAGCAGCCAGTAGCACGGGAACACCAGGCTCCATGACAGGCCGTCCAGGAAGTGCAGGCAGGCACTGGGGTAGGGCGTTATATAGAGAACCATCTCTTCTTCTCCCTCGCTTTTCTTTTCTGTCCTTGTGTCTTTCTTTCTTTCTTTCTTTCTTTGTCACCTTCGCCTCAACTCAGACACAGGGACCACACATATACACATATACGCTGTTCAAAATGAAATCAGCTTCAATTAATTCCTGTTTAATAAAAAAAATGAATGAATGAATGAATACAAATAAAATAGATAAATAAATAAATATAACTCAAATGTAGACCCTCCCCCCGTTGGAGTGGAGAAAGGTAAACTACATGGTGTGGGGGATTTCACTCTTTCACCCGTGTTTCTGGCCTCCCCTTGTGAGCCTCCCCTTAACAGTTATGCCGCCTGCAGAAGGGTGCGGACGACGCATTCTCAGGGTAAGGGGCTGCCATGGCGATGCTAATACTCTGGATGACGTAGGCAGGGTCAGCAGGACACCCACGCTGACACCAGGAGTGGAAAACCAACCAGCATCACCATTTCCTCAGAACCTAGGAGATAAAGAAAGGCATAGAGACGGGGAGGTGGCATGAGACATGGGGATAAAAGACCTTACTAATAATTCCATTGACCAATATATGGAAATACAAACCACTGATTTCTATGGAACCGTAGAAAAAAATAGATATTCAGTGTTAATGAAGGGCCTCAGAATCTGCTCATCAGGACGGGTAGCCGCTCGGGACCACAGTGAATGTTTTTTTTATCACCCACACTAATTGCCCTCTATCATTCAGTTTAGTAAAATAATCTTTTAATGAGCTTCTATCTAATTCAGAATCACGTGGGATACCAGCGATATGGCTGCTGTAACTCTGCAGTTGAAACTGTAACACGCTGTTCATGAATGGAGCAGACAATGTGTACCAAGAATCTGGATTATGAGCTATTCATTCTTACAAATATGCATAGATACATGTCCATTTAGGATCTGCATGAATAAATTTGATAATTTTATGCCAGCGCCGCTAAATGTCCGATGTTCTTTATACGGCTTCCAAAGTGATAATGAAAACTGCAAAGCATCTTGTTCCATTGTGTTAACAAGTTAATAGGTAACCAAGCCTTTAAAGGCTGCTTATAATGGCATAAATGCAGGGTGGGAGATTGGCTACAGCAAAGGGCGGCACATTTCCCAGAAGAACATTGATAATAAACGCTAACAAATGAGCCGCGGTCAAAATGACACAAAGCGCCCTTGTAAACCACCTTATGTATGTTTGGGGGGGACTCTAAGGGATGATCTACCCATTTACGGTCATTGAATGCTTTTCGACAGGCTCTAATTTCAACACGGAGCTGGAGTGGGAAGTGAATCAATCCAACCACTATGAATTAATGATGAATAGATCATTCGTTGTAACAGATGGTGGTTTACACAGAGAAAGGGCGTTGACCTCAGCACAACCCCTGCGGGCCCGAAGGGGTTTTCAAAGGGAGCATCATTAAAAAACCAACAAAACAAAGAAAGCCGCACCCGCCTTCGAGCATGCAAGCCAAATTAACGAGCGAGTCACATTAGACGGCGCGGAGATAATATCACACCAGCTCCAGTTAAACTATACAGGATGAAGTGATAAAGAGCCATATGGCGAGCACATATGCAGCAAGACGGCCGCGCCAGACAGATGAGAAGCAAGACCTTCCATGTGTGCATCGCAACGCTGCGAAGAAGACCGTGTTTTGCGATCAATGTTTTCTTTTTGTGTCATTATGTCTTTTTTTTTTTTTTTTAACAATTGACCTAACTTGCTTGCTTTCTTCTTCTTACAACCTCAGAACAAAACATAGTAGATCTGTGCCACTGGGACTCATGGGCTTATATCAATGACTGGTACTTCTCATATTGGGACCCACTATGCTTTATATTGCCATATAACAACTGTGCTCATGGCTGGGTATTATTTCAAAATGAAATACCGATATCCATTATTTAACAGACCATTGCACTTGCTGGTTGCTAAACCATACATTTTTTTCAATTTACTTTTTTATACTCAAAATACTGAATTAAAGGACATATATTAAAATAAACACATTTCTGTCAAAAAATAGACATATCTTTAACAAAATGGATACCTTGTGGATACCTTTAATGATAAATGATAAGTAACTTCTAAATTATTAATAAATAATTTAGAATAATTTAGAAGTTAAGAAGTTATTAATAATTAATAACTTCTAAAAAGTAACTTTTGAAATACCCTTAATAAAGTCCCATATTATCTTATCTTGAAGTAACTATTTAGGTACAGAGATTTGCCATTGAATGACACAGAATTTTATCATATTTCATAGTGTCAAAAATAGATATAAAAAGTATAAAAGTGTCCCACCTGTGCGCAGCGGTAATGTGCACAGTTGGAATTCAGATGTCAAAGACCACAGAACCCCCAAATCGGCGATAGGCATCGGTATAATTTCCCCCCGGCACTATCTGTTTTGTACGTGTGTGTGTGTGTGTGTGCGTGCACGCGTGTGTGTGTGCGTGCGTGTGTGCGTGTGTGTGATCATTGTGTTTCCCACAGAGCGCCGTCATGTGTTTGCACGTGGCTCACGCTCAATGTTGTCAATGAGACTTTCCAAGGTTTTCAATGCAACGGGCCTTGACACAACACAGTCAATATCAATTCCTTGAAATCTTTTCCCGACGGTTTTTATTTTTCGGCTTTTGGAAAATTCTACCTGGGTGACAAACCTACCTTAAAAATATCTCCTGATCTCCTGATTTCATTCCGTGTTAAAGCAACGGGGCGTCCGCCTTTTCAACTGGAATTAACATGTACAAATATGTAATCCGACACAATTACTTCCTCCCCCCTCTCTCTCTTTCTTTCTTCTCTCTTACCTTGATATTTTCCTTTCTGTATTCCATTCACAGAAAATATCCATTCTGTCCCTAATAGATTTTGACGGTGAATAATTCGCACCTTTTGCCGCCTGAGGCTTTCTCTCTTTCTTCTGCTCTTTTTCCTGCCCTCATGGCACTCTTTTCCCCCTCCGGGCTTTTAAAAGATTCTTTGCGATATAATAAGCTGCCAATTTAACGGAACGTGGATAATCAACCATAGGGAATTGAGTGGACGGTTAATTAGACACGGTTGGCTGTTTGGGCTTGGGCGACTTGATCCGCTGTCCGTCTGCTGTCAGTCAATCCGTCCGTCTGCTGGTCTGACACCCGGACCGACTTGTCTTAGCGGCTTAAAGACTGGAGCAGCCCATCTGACGGGCTTCCAGGCAGAACACATTGACATGTCTGCCGCTAGAACCACGGACCGGACGGCGGAGGCCTCGTTTCCCCGAATCAGGCTAATGGCTGGTATTATTAATACATCCCATATAGCCAGGACTGTGATATTAATGGCGTGTACCACTGTTATCACATTGGGTATCCATTTAGGAAATTAGAGACTGACAGTGAAGGAGACAGAGAGAGAGAGAGAGAGATTTGACCTTAGAATCAGTATATTCCACCAGGTACATTTACTTACACGAGGAATTTGTTCTGGTGAGGTTTGGTGTATGCCACTACAGACGATGAGCACACACACACACAAAAAAAAAGCTTAACAGTCCAAATAAATTTATAATAATAATAAAATAAAATAGAATAAAAAGTGAAGTAAAAATGTAATATATACAAATGGCCAAAAAATACAAAAAAATAAAATAGTCAGATGTATAGAAAATATAAAATATACAACCTGCGATAATATGCACAGGATAAATTATTGTTATGAGTATATAGGGTATAAATTATGAATATGAATTATTACTACAGTATGTACTAATGGGCTTATTACAAATACTGATCACCGATAACAGCAACCTTTAATTACAGTTTT
>OMKR01049291.1:0-10387 GCA_900302355.1 Cyttopsis rosea | reverse complement strand
TCCCCCCCCCCCCCTCTGGAAATAGAACCACATCCCTCAAGACACACATCAACAAGGAGAATATACCATCGAGCGCCAAAGCTCATTCTGGGGCAGTCAGCGACAGTGAGGCTACCGGGAGACCGGCCCTGCCAAGGGCCCAAAGTGGCCACCGTGAGCGCACCCCGAAACCCAGGAAGTCCAAACACGTTCCTACCCTGATGCAGCTCATTGACAACCAGGACGCCCAAAGTGTGAGTCATCCCCTTTTCCATTTAATCTCAATATGTACGTGTGCAAAGTCATGTCTCAGTATGTTTTTGGTGTTCCTCCTTTGCCTTTTGTTTTTGCCAGATAGTTCAAGAAGAATCCCATAACAACTAATCTGTGGATTGGTGCAGTAAAAGGTTAAAGGGATAGTTTAGAATTTTTCATTTATTTCTACTTTTGTTCTACTTTGTTCCAACTCATGACGTTGGTGATTATAGATGTCCATGTTAATCCAACTTTCATAGTGATCCTCCATTTTAAATGGTAGTGAAGACCTTCATTCAGCTGAAATATAACTATAAATTCCCCCCAAGTGACCAAGAAAGAAACAAATTAAATAAATCAATCGATAAGAAAATAAGAAAAGTGACTTAGTGTCTTAGAGCGAAGACGAGGGTAAACCCAGATGTTGAAATAAAGATGCTGCCGTTTTGAATGCAATTCTGGAGACTCTTATGGATTACCACTTTAATTTCAAGTTTCTTTGCCCTTCATTCCAGTAATGAGGTGCTGAGGTCCTTCTCTAACCCAACACTGTAAATCCAAAAGCAAGTTAAAAAAGAGTGCAATTAGTAGTAGCTTTTATCCAATAAGATGTACTATTAAATTGTAGAAGTACTAAAAAAAAAAAAACATGACCGTTGTTTTGTCCTGCAGGTACTTGAGAGCATGATGTTCTCTACAGACTGCACAACACAGTATATTCATGTTTATGTGACATCAACTAGATGTTAACCTTGCTGATCACACCTTTTATATTTCAATATATATCTTAAATCTAGCTATACAGCCAAATAAAATACCTGAACAGCTGCTGCTCGACTGCCAACAAGCTCAGAGTCATAGCCAATAATGCATTACAGAGGTGAGAGCTCTGTATGACGAGGGGGCAGGGAGTTCAAAGTCACGGGGAGGACATGCCGTGAAGCATTGGGTTTAAGTAACATGAGGCAATCTCCGAGCCGCCTTCCAACACTTCAGTTTACTTGTGCAAGCAGTTCTGATTATTTGCTGATACGTACACTCAAAAAAGCTATGTGTTAATGTAATGTGCCGTCCTCCTGCCGTTTCCAATGGAAAAAATAAGGTTCATAGCTCTGTCTGGACGACTTGCTCTGTATACACTGTATGTGTGCGTGTGTGTTTTTTCATCATGTCTCCTTATGTAAGGTGACACATAACACTTTGACATAAATATATGGTAGCTGCCACTGGATAAATTCCTGTTGGCAGGACAAGCTCTATATTGAATGACAGCAGAGGTTCAGCTGCGTTGCTGGAGAGAATCTCGGTGTGTGGGTGTGAACAGGATCTGTGCGAATATCAGCTTGTTGTGTTGAGGGCCAGAGGGGCAATTAAGGACCCTCATGAGGTCTTTTTTCCAGGACAATATGCGGTGTACAGTACGCAGCATGTTACATTAACGGTTTCAGGGGTGTAATAACATTGATACACTTAAGATGTAGTGCAGCTACTGATCATCGCTAAAACCCAAGTCACAATCATAGTCCTTTGCTCAAATAATAACAAAATAATACAGATAACTGTACATATTGCAATATATTGCAAAACTAATAATGCCTCATTTGAACCTCATGTGTTTAAATCCCACAGTAATGATTTTCGTTCAAGGAATGTAAATGTTTGCTTGACTGAAACGTGAATGTACAGGAATAAAACAAGGTCCTACTGTCCAATGTAGTATGCTATATTGAACTCTAACCCTCATTTTTTGATACATATACAACCAATACACAGCCCTCATCGGTTTTATATGATTCAAGTGTGCTGTATAGTGTTGTATATACAAATGATGTCTCCCTGTTTCTTTGTGGTTTTCTTTTTGTTTTAATCCTCTGAGCTCATCATATTTGTGGGGCTTATTCATTCAGTGTCTCTAAATCAGTACACTCATTTACAATCAGTAAATCTGATTTTAACTGTGGGCCACATGTAATGTCCTTGTATTGCTCTGCAGCCCACACACACACATTTTATACTGTGCAATGGTACAAAGGTTTAATATTTAATTAACCTATTTGATCAATAGGATGAAAGGAAATCATTAATTTAAAAAATGGTATTGTATGTTTACAGTATATATTTTTTATGAATTAATTTTGAATTGGCCGCACCTCGCGTTCTGTTGCCCACATGCGGTCCTCAGGCCACAAGTTTGCCACCACTGCACCACAAGCATGCACCACAAGCAGTTTCATTTAGATATTGTGACATTCTCTTTAGTAGATATTGTGACATTCTCTTTAGGGACATTTTTAGGGCAGCGGCGTGGCTCGGGGCATCTTCCATTCTGATGATACTACATAAGCATTCATCTGCCCTAGTGAAGTGTATTTGAGCAAGGCAGTAAAAGATATGATATTCTGTAGGATATGATCAGTTCAACATTATTTCTCTGTTAATTGCAGGAATGCACTCGCGTGACGGTAGCACATAACAGATCTGGATCATCCGACATGGAGTCATCACTGGGAACGTAAGCATAATCACACCTTTTAAAGTTTTCAGATATTTTGTTCTCAGGGTGCGTCGCTCTCCTCTATATGAATACCAAGGTTACACCAACTATAAGCTCATCGTTGCTGATAACACCAGAAGCCAGCACGTTGTCTCAAGGCTCCAGTTTTCCTTACGATCATGTTGCCTAAACACACTTTTATCTGATCGACTTGTGAGAGCACCAGGGTGGTGTGGGTGGTGGTGGGTGGGCATGGGTTTAATATCCAAACTGTATCTGTGAGAACACATGCACACTTTGTATATTTGGAAAAATAAGAACAATTTACCCACACAGCTTTAGTTTGTTGTGATATCAGAGGATATAATGGGTTTATGGTCCGCACCACTAATCTTTGTTTATGTTTTTTGTTTTTTGTTTTTAGAAATGAGAGTCCAAGAAAACATGGCCACGCTCCTCCACAGGTAAATTATACTGCCCTCTTCTTCCTAACCTGCCTCTCAAATTCATTTACTTTTAGCTCTCTCTTTTTCTGCCTCCCACCATCTGACATGTCTACAAACGCAGTGCATTGGGATCTGAGTGTATACACACTCCTGGGTGGAGATAAGGGGAGACAGAGATAGCAGGTAGACGTGGGATGTGGTGGGAATGGAGGAGGTTTCAGGAGGATGTACTTGGAAGGTAATGTACCTCTCAAGTTTCAGTCTGGGACATAAGGAAGGATCTGTTATCACAATCAGCGTAAAAACCATTAAAACAATATTTGGGGAAGCTCATACAGTACAGCTGAGGGCTTGATGTAGTCTAAATCAGAGGTGTGCATGGATATCGGTATTCTTCCTTGGCATAAGCATTCTGTGGAATAATTTGGCAAGGTGCACCAATCCAAATAATCGCGAACGACTTCAAAGGTCAAGTTAAGCTTTCAGCCCCGTGGAATAACCTCACGGCACAACTGGACAAATCTCCCCCCACAATCACAGAGACCAATCTGATAATGCTGCAGGCGGGACCGCTGAGCCGGCCACTCTGTCCATGTGCAGAGTGAATCCCATAATAAGAAATCTTTTAACTCTATCTTCAAATGATGAATTTGTGAGCCGATCGTCGCCTGGACCAATAAGCAGCTGACTCCTAGTCACCATCGTCGCCTTGGTAACCGAGCATTTACAGCACAACATACAAAACATATTATTAGTATAGTCTAACAATAGATAAAATAAAGTGAAATGTAAACGTAAATAGCAAAAATAATCAAAATAATTATATAATTATATAATAATATAAAAACAATCATTTGGGAATATTGAGATATATCACAATATCTGCAGTTCATACATTGAACTACAGTATATGGTAAATGTAAAAAACTATATCAGACCAAATCATTTATCTCCAAATAAAACTTGCTTAAATATTTTTAAGATCATAATGTAAGAGACTTAAGATAATATCCTCTAATCATTTCATTACATATAAAATTGTGAATCACGATATGACAGTGTCATATTGTGTCACTTCATAATGAAACTATACTATGGTATTATTATGGCCTGTTTATGAGGAGATTCACAGCAGCTTGTTGCACTGTTAGTCATATAAAGCTGCTGTTGTTTGGAGTTAATATTATACTACAGTGACTACACAGTGGTGACATGCTGAGATTATACACGGCCCCATTATAACTTCCATTCAGCAATGCTGCAATATGTTTTACTTCTTAAGACCAACATGAAACTAATTGTCGCTTGAAACGCGGATGCATCTTAAGCACGGTGCTGACAAAATGAGTTTTATCATTCATTTAATTTTAAAGGCAGGCTCTCATATTCACGAGGCAGCCTTGTGGTGGGTCAAAAGTGGACCTTTTCATTGTGAGTACAGGATGTGTTATTTAAGGCCTTTGGCATACAATCAAAACACTGTTTACCTACTTAAGATAAGGCTGCTGGAATCAATTTCTCACTAGACTCACATTCTGAAAATGGCCCTGCTCTTAGAATTACTTTGGCTGAATAAAAAAATATAAAACACAATAAAGAAAATATTCATAAAATAAAAGATTCATAAAAAGATTCATATTAATAATGAATAAACATAAAGTTCTTCATTTTGGTAGTCTCAATGCAACATATCTACTGTAGGTCGGAAAACAACTGAGCTGAAATTTGACAGAACGGATGTGACAGTAGCTGGAGTAACTACAGTAGTGACTAGATTATAATGTCAAGAGATTTTTTTGAGATAATCCATATTTCAATATTCTCACTTGTTTCACCATTTTTGACAGAGTAAATCAATGCACCGAGATACCAAATTTTCCGTGGCGGAGGTTTCTAAACATACAAAGGTATACCACACTTATTTTCTCACCAATGGCCAAAATCTGGTTGCCCTGGATAACTAGCCAACCCTTATTATCGGGCCCTGACCCAGTATTGGCTGTTTACAATCACAGCAGACTCGGCTTGAGTCAGACCTTGTGTCATTTGGCGTGAGCCTACTCTTTGACCCAGATTGATACCTGCTTGTTTGGTGGTGATCTTGACCAGCAGCGCAGAGCAGATTTACACAGTTCCCCACCAATCTACTGGAATCCGATTCTACTCGGCACAGATGGGGTTAGTAGCACGGCCGCACCATGGCTCTGGCACCGTCAGTGTTCCACTGCGAAGCCATCTGGACCGAGCCTGCCGTGTCGCTGCGTGGCAAGCTGGTGCAGACCAGCTGAAGGTTTTACACCCGATCACAACACTGACGTCACAGAGACGCACATGGTGCCATCGGACATTGTTTTCGGACATTGTTTATCTTACTGGCAGATTAATGCCAATCCTTGCGCCAATGCTGCTGTGCACCAGGCTTCTTTGCCTCCTTAAAAGCTGATAATTAACCATCTTAGTCATGTGACTCCGCAACTACATGCAGTGTATCATGAAGTTGTTTTCAGCAGTGACCTCAGCAAAGGCACACGCTATCTATCTCCAATTCTGTCTTTCACACACACACTGCCGCTTGCAGTTACTGTACTAGTGTGTGTGCCTGAGTTCCTGAAACCTGATAATACTGACACTGCTCTCAGTGAGAACATGTTGTACCTACTGTATACCGTAAGACACAAGTTGCCATGTTCCCTGTCAATCAGTAAGTTTTATCACAATTAATATGTATGTACGCTCTCAAACGCTCCGAATCACACACACAAACGCACGTCAACAACAGTCCTGCACAATACATAAATAAATGATGAATCTAATCAACATGGAATGCTTCTTAAGATAGACTTTAATCTGACAAACAAAGAAAGTATTTTCTTTAGTAATGTGGTGCCCCATGTGCTGCCCAACGAAGAGTGAGCACCACAGAAAACATAAAACGCATGGGGATTCTGTATGGTCACCAAAAAAATACCTTCTTGCCTGGTTATAGTAAGACCTTTTGGTGAATGTCTGTGTGTCTTTCTGTTTCTGTATTTATTCTCACATGCATGCATTTATGTTGGTGTGTGTGTGTGTGTGTGTGTGTGTGTGTGTGTGTGTGTGTGTGTGGTGCGCGCGCGCATCTGTGCATCTGTGCAAAAGCTGGCCTGCATCTGCAAGTACCTCCTGGCCTGTGTCTCATATATGCATTAGACTGCAGCATTATCTTCATTAAATTCCACCATGTGTTTGTTTGTGTCCTGTTTATAAGCCCCCCAACAAAGACACACAAAAGCACACACACTCACACACACACCCCCTCTGCCTTAGCTGCTGCAGGACCTCTCCTGATGATGTAATCTTGGCACAAGTGATTTAAATATACAGCGGTGGATTATGTCTCAGAGAATAAAGTAATGAGAGTGATGAACCATGCTTGCGTGTGCACGTTTTATATTCCACCACTGCTGCTTCACTGCAGGCGAGAAAGCATCTCTGCTTAATGGGATATTTTGGTCGTATTTTCTACTGCTGATCTTGTCATGCTATGCATGGTTTATTTTGCAAGAATAGAATTTAAACAGTTCTGTTTTCTTTTTTTTAATTAACAGTAATGATTAGCAGGTAATCAATCAATCATCTGAAAGAAATAGCATGATCAAATTGTCAAGTGAAAGCTCTACTCTCAAATCACTTTACTTTATTTATTCATTTGATATATGAGTTGATTTATCTACTTGTCCCTGTGACAACTGCAGCAGCAGTGTTTACAAAGAGTTAATGGCCATTTACAGCAACAACAAGAATGACAGAATCACAATCTGTTTTTATATATAAGAAATTGTATGTATACATGTATACAATAATACAAGCATGGATAACAATGCACGAGTAGATCTACATTATTACTAAATTATTACAGTGTCTACAGTGTGCATTGTCAACCCATCTGGCCTCCTTTCAGCAACTATTCCCTGTGCTTCAGTAGGCTGCATGGATTTATTTTGTTTTCTAATGCTAATTAGTCCATACTGTAATTCCATCATGACTATAAGCTTTGTTTATGTTAATTAATTGCCTGCTTAATCTTCTGTTCTCTTAGATGAGCGTGGGTGTGTCTTTGCTAAGAGGGTTTTGAGTGAGTGGTTATGATCTAGTGGGGCATTCTGGAATGAGAGGTCGTTTAATGTCAACATTGGCGGTAAATAGTTTGCTTAACTGCAATTGCTCCTAAAAGCTGCCTGTAACTCTCTGGTATTACTAACAAAACACCAGGGGGGTGTAGCAAGTGAATGGTGGTTAGAGCGCCCCATCCCATAAGTAGCCTGTGGTATTTATGAGGGATATCACCAGTTGTGTCTTGATTTGTTTTTCCTAAAAATAGCTTGGTCCCACGCCCAGAAAGAGGAAATGGGATCCAGTAGGCGTTGCGCTAAGTAGTCTGTGACCACACTTTTGATACGTGATGAGCTGAATACGCTGTTTCATGCAAAATTTTTGCATGAAACCAGAACACGATGTTCAGACTCGATCATGTCAAAGCCGAAATGCGATCTCAAATAGCAGCGATGGGACATCCAGAAAGGTATTGTCATATAAAGCTGTTAATGTGAAAGGCCATTGTTCATAGAGTAGCATCTGGTAATTACATCTGAGTGTGAGAAAGTTGAATATGGGAAGGGAAATGGTGATGAAGTAACAAGGCCTTCGTAAACACAGAAAGTGCAAATTTGGTATTTAAGAACAAAGGGAGTTAGAAGAGTGGCTGGACTTGAGAGAAAGAATAAAAACGGGATCTCTGATCTGAGGCTCATGTTTGTCTGCAAAGAAAAATCCACCCAGTCAGTCTACGTGTTGGCAAATAATCGTTCTGCTTTTCCTCTTCCAGAACTTCCTCCATGCCCCTCCTTTTCTTGTTCCCTTGTGCTCTCATTACTGTGAAATAAACAACTCAAGTCCAGCACATGGGTGGGGAATATATGCATGGTAGAGAAAGGGAGCAAGACAGAGGACTACAGAGCAGTAGCCAGGGGGGAAAAAAGGAGGAAGCAGTGTGGGAATCCACTTGGGGGGAGAGAGAGGGAAAGGGAGGGCTCAGCCAAGTCCCTCCCTCCCTCTCTCAGCCATAGACAGATGGGCGGATGTTTTGGCCAGGCGGCTCCACCAATCAGGAGCGAGGAGCAACCCCCCCTCCGGCCCCAACGCCCTTCTGGGGCAGGGCTTGTCTGAGGGACTGTGTGGCAGGAACTTAAAGAGTGTGCTCACTGGCTGGCCATCGTTGTTGAGCGCTTTGTCCTTCTCTCTCATGGTTGTGCAGAGGTTAAGAATGAAGATCCAGGAGTCACCTGTCACTTGTGACACGGGGAGAGTCAGCAGCGGAGGAGGTGTGCGCGGCTCGGACCCGGACAGCTGCGAAGACGTCCCCCGGTTGGACCTGACAGCACTGACCGAGGACAGCAGCTGGGGAGGTAGGTCTGGAGTCGCAACCTCGCTGTGCTTATGTAATTTTTTTCCCCCCTCATTTTTATGGCTCTCCTACTGTTGGGGGAAGACAGAACCAGCGAACATGCAGGCTTTGACACTTTTTCACGGGGGAAGACTCGCACGCACCATTCTCCACCCAAATCCAGTTCTGCACATGGATGTCTGGGTAGCAGCTGCACACCTTCTGCTCCCTCTCCTCCTCCTCCTCCTCCTCCTCGGCCTACTTGATGTGGCTCCTTCTGCGTCTCCTGCGAGATTTAATTGTCAAAGATCCTCTTAAGTTCTCTGGCCGTCTATATCTGGAAGAGAAACACTTTGCCGGCCTTGTTTATGCTCGGCCAGCGAGATAGTGCAGGATTTCTGTTGGGCAGTTGGTAGTTGTTTTGGCAGACTACTGTACATTGGTGACTTGGGTCATTATCTGTATTTCAAAATGAGTAAACGAAAGATGCATTATGTGAATAGTGCAAGCACTAAGTTTCTGCTGTGGTTCGTTCCTCTTAAATGTCTCCTGCTGTATTTCGTAGACAGCTAAGGTCCTTTTAGTGGTTTCCACGTTCATCTGTGAGTTACTGCTGCAATAATCACCATGTATAACTAATCATTAAAGGGGAGGACAGGATTGATAAACAGTACACCAATCCTCGGCCATGGAAGCTTGGCATGTGTTCAGGAAGACTCGGGTCCAGGTGAGCACTTTCTGAGTTGGCTTCCATTTAAAAGCCATTTTTTATTTGTATAAAATTCAAAGAACAGTTTGTGTTTCCCCACAGATAAATATTGCAATGTCTGCCTGTTTGCACATATGTTTATTTGGTGGAAGCTTAATTGGCACCGACTTAAATGTCTGTGCAGCAAATAAAGTGCGTCTATTAATTTATTAATGTGCTGTAGTCAATGGCAATGCATAGGTTACAGAAGGAGCTGTCTACATTATTTATAAGCTTCTTGTTGCTGGTCAAAAGTCACTTGTGCATTATTCATTAATTTGTTAAGAATTTAGGATTAAACATTTAAGAAATCAAGTATCTTCACATTTATAGAGTTGTAATGCAGGTGTAAATTGTTAATACCAGTATTTGCTTTTAATATACCAAAGATTTACCAGATACATATTTTGATATTTGCCTTTAATATAGAGGGACATATTTCCCACTAACAGTGAATTAAGTGGATTGTTTCATCCGGGCATGGAATGGAGGTTGGTTAGTAACTGTTTTTGCGTCAAGCTTATTTGCATTGGAATGGTTACCGACAGGTCCATTCCTATAGGGAAACACATCAAAAGTCTCGGGCATGCAGCGACATGTGTTTCCATCTTTCCATTGCGATATAGCTTTTCCTGCCACAACATCTTCCTTTAGTTTTCAGCCAATCTAGCACTTCTGTCTTGGGCGGAAACAGAGGTTTGCTTTGAAGAAGAATATTTCTCTTCGCAATCAGCCTTTTAACTCAAGTGGCTTAGTGTTTTGTTCCCTCACAGGTTAAGCGACTACAACTTAACTTGGTGGAGCTCTCTAGTGGCTAAAGTTGAAACTTCAATTTCACAAAGCGTTGCCAGCTTCAGCTTTTTTGAGTTTGCTCCAACAATGAGGAGTGGATTGAGGTATTACAGTCGAACTGACAAGCTGGCTCGCTACGCCCAAGGCTGTCACTGTATTATGTATCGAGGTTTGCGGTTAGATGTTGAGTCTAGCCTCAGTCTGGCACACGGTGTGAATGCAACTGTGTTTCCCTCTGTGTGTGTGTGTGT